>CACRXP010001265.1:77121-87568 GCA_902702965.1 Spirometra erinaceieuropaei
GCTATTATGACATTTAGGAATTGACAAAACCTCTGGGTTTCTTAAAATAGCCTTTGTGTTAGCAGGTTGATTAACACGGTTAACATCGGACATAAAATAAATTTTCATGTTCGTTTAAATTTGTTTATTAAAACTCTCACGGGTAAGTTACTATCCTTTCAATGAAAAAGTCGCTCAGATGCGTACCCGGAGTCTAGGACATGTATAATCATAGGAAATTCCATAAATATATTCAAAAAAATATATATGAAAAATATTTTCGCTAGAAATTCACTGGTATTTTACTTGATATAATTACTCAAACACCATTTCGGCACAAGAAAAGGACTTCTTATTGAAGGTTGTGGATGAGCAAACAAATTGCTTAACGTTAAAGGCGTCCAGAAATTCTTGCATCAGTTTACGTCATCAGATGTCTTGAGATAGGTCACCTACTGCATGTAGCAGGGTTTGCGATCACTCAAAGTCCTGAGTGCTGTAACTGCTGACTACTCTGCAAAAGGGAATATCTGTCGCAAAGGACGATCAGGGGCGTATAAAACGTCTGACATTGACTGGCTGATCGAACTGACCAATAGCATCTTTTGCACAGGCCTTCCTAGGCTCCCAGTTAAACAATCACCCCAGCGTACAAAATAGAATGTGCCCGGGGACTCGACTCCTTCTCAAGTAACGGCATGGAGGCATTTATAGTGAAAGATAGTAATACGACTGCGACATCCTGTGAAGTAGTAGTGGCAGTAATAGTAGTAGTAGTAGTAGTAGCAGCAGCAGTAGTAGTATTAGTAGCAGTAGTAGTTGTAGTAGTAATAGTAGTGGTAGTAGTAGTAGTAATAGTAGTAGTGGCAGTAGTAGTAGTGGTAGTAGAAGTAGTAGTAGTAGTAGCAGCAGCAGCAGCAGTAGTAGTAGCAGCAGTTAGTCTAGCATGCTCATGCACCGTCTGACCTTTTTCAAGGACGGTTTAACGACCCTTTCTACGTGCCATAACTTGGGGTGTGATAGCCCACCTAGGCGCACGCTCACGCCGTGTCGTTCACCTACGCCTGATCGCGCCTCCGGTCTTCTTGACTCTGTTTTGACACCGGACCCAAGTGAAGGAGGAGAGAGTGCAGTAGATACAACGCAGGTCACTATAAGCTAACTCATGAGCATTTATCGTCCCCGCACCCGCCATGATGTGGGGCGCACCATGGACATCACCACTAGAAGAAGGGCATATTCCCGTATCCGACGATGCATTTCCACTCTTTGCCTCCACGTTTATGTTCGTAAGTAGAAGATCTTGAATCCTTACGACTGCGTTGAGCTTCATTTGTCAAAATATTTCCATCAGATTTTAAATGAGTAGTGCATCATGTCCATCTACATCAGGAGTAAAGATGCTCTGCTCTTATTTTGCGGTTTTCGTGCCTATTGCATTCTCATTAATCCACGCTTTTTGAAACTGACTTACCAGGGTGAGGGACTTTTTAAACAGCAGGAAAACGTTTTGGGAAGTGACTACTCGATTTACCAAATACTCATCTGAAACCGGTAAATTTCTGTCACCCTGCCGACCACTTCTCTGATCATATTTCTGTAGTTTAAACGCCACCAACAGAAATATGACTTCTAAGGAACTTCCCGTATCACAGAAATGGTGTGGATAAAATGGCTGCCATCGGTCAAGACTCTCTTGGTTCTCCAAGCGTGCCTTTGTGGTGCAGGCTGTATGTGGGTGGAAAGATGAATGCCATTTCCTAAGAAAGCTGTCATGATTCCGACTGAGAAAATGCTGACCCGTGGTTAGAGGGTTTATTCTCAAATTTGGATCAGACGTTGTAGAAGACGACAAAGAAGTAGCCATCGTTCAGCTTCCCTCCCTGCGACTGAAAACAGTCTTTTACGAGCGCGGAACATCCAGTCGTCTCTTGTCATATAGGAGAAATAGATTGACTCCATTTCAAGGAGTTCCGGCGGTACAAATCCTGCCAAGGATGCGCCATCACATGTCTGGATTTCTCAGAGGCCGAGGCCATGCATGTGACTTTGTACGATGTATTACTCATCTGGTTGGTAACGTTTATTGGATGAGGGGAACGAGCACAGGTGGAACAATTCTAACAGTAAAAACGACCGTCACGCGATGCCTGAAACAATATCAGACTGTTTATGAAAAAGGACAACATTAAGTAGTCACGACGAAGTTATATATATATATATATATATATATATATATCAATCAGGAATGGGCGCACACCGATCTATTGGCTTCACAAAGCAAACAAGCTCCGTATGTGTGGCAAAGGTCACGAACAGGCAACCAATTACCAGGCCGAAGTCGGCCAAGTCATAATAGCAGCGAGGAGGGACGACCGAGAATGCGGGTAGAATGATACAGCACTGTTTCGGGCTTATTCTGCCTTCATTCAGCCAATCATAACCCTGACCACCAGCAGCTGGGACCAGAAACACAAACATGCGCACAGACGCACCTGGCGCAGTCGGTCCACCACTGAGGCCTCGCTGCTATTATGACTTGGCCGACTTCGGCCTGGTAATTGGTTGCCTGTTCGTGACCTTTGCCACACATACGGAGCTTGTTTGCTTTGTGAAGCCAATAGATCGGTGTGCGCCCATTCCTGATTGATAAATACCCGATCTGCAGCGTCTGAGAATGACAGGTGGCGAGGCACTGATGAACTTCGGTTCGATGAAGTGCTTATGACCCATCTGGTAGGCCTCAGTGGTGGACCGACTGCGCCAGGTGCATCTGTGCGCATGTTTGTGTTTCTGGTCCCAGCTGCTGGTGGTCAGGGTTATGATTGGCTGAATGAAGGCAGAATAAGCCCGAAACAGTGCTGTATCAATTTATCCGCATTTTCTGTCGTCCCTCCTCGCTGGTATATATATATATATATATATATATATATATATATATATATATAGTCACAAAGGACAAAGCTTGTGATCAAAGAGAATAAGAGGAGCGTCAGGCTCGTGGCATTTGTCGGCTTATCTGGTGAATCATGGGTGCTATTATGCGGTGAGTGCTCATGACATTCGACATAAGTTGGTGATACGAGGACGTATTGAGTCACTCATAAGATCTGCGGCATCATTTGATGCCGCTTATTGTCCGTACTCCTAGACCCTCACAGTCGAAACGCTCAGTGGTAGCTTTGAAATACTACGATAAGAACGACGGCCAGCTCACATCTCAGGATCTTACAGAGCTTCCTGGGTACTGCCTCAAATCGACCTTCATATTTAATGGGATAGCACATGGACAAACCAATGATATTTCGACTACAAGTTCATCAATCTGTTGACTTATATCTGTAGCAGTTTCCCAAAATCTCACAAGACGGATATACTATGCGTAAAAATCTTATTGGACGGGTTATGCTAACGACACTCTTTTCGTTGTTGCACGAAACAAAATTAAATACAGCGAAAAGTAAATTAAGGACAGACTTTGCTTCCCAGATGTCTTTGTTCGTCGACGACAGCAGAATACTGGAAACACCAACCAATAGGCTGAAAACGAGAAGTTACAACAGCAACAGAGTTACATACGCACTTCCTGACCACGAGTTTGGCAGACGCCTGCTAGGTAGCATTCGTTGAAGCAAGGAGTCCAACCAGCCCAGATAATGAAGGCTATTCTGTACATTCACTGTGCTTGCTTGACTGTGGTCGGAGCGGCCGAGCCACATGCATTAGGAGCCCCGCTTACGGGTCTTCTCAAAGCTGTGTCGCCAGATGATATGTCAAACGACTTCATCTTCAATCAGCAGAAGATTGCTGACTTCAGTAGGGCCTGGGGGGGGGAGTGAGTCCGAGAAACCGACCGACGGTTGTGAAGGAGGACGCACGGGTATCAGCTGGCCGTTTGGGGGCAACAGCCCATGTGGCGCTGATGGGGCATAGCTCCAACCTCGTCGTCCATGTGGTTGTGGGCGCAGATGGCAGAGCGGGCACACGAGTCATGGTCACGGACCGGCCGATCGTCTAGCCGATCACCGCGTACACATGCCCGCACTCTGCGTAACTTTGTGAATTTGCCGCCAGCAGCCACCACTCTGATGCCTGACGTCCTTGGCCAAGCTCCCCTCCCCCACCTGCCTCAGAGTCATTCAACCCTTGCAGAGAACGCTTCCAGGCTCGTCAAACTGCAGCCGCTCGACCGTTTTCGACTTCGACCTACTTGCACACACACGCACAGTCTCGGCCGCCAATGCGCTACTTGAACACCCCACCCCTCGGCAAATGCAACGCATGCGCCAGTTGGACAACGCTTGAACTTGCCTCACAAACCTGTTGAAGCGGCTGTCGCCCCTTACCTCTCTCTTTCTCTCTCTCTCTCTCTCTCTCTCTCTCTCTCTGTCTCGCCCCCGGGAACAATCTAACATCGTCAAAACATGTCCCGGCATTGCCAGCGGCCACTGCCGCCCGAGACGGCAACTCAAAATTCTGTATATGCAATAAATGCCTCCTTCTGGGGACTTCTGTCCTTTCCTACAATTCGAGACTTGGGCTGGTAATTGTAGCGTCTGGAGTACTCGCTCACTGCTTAAGCGTTAATAACTAACTTCATAAAAGGAGGCAAGGCGTGAGACGGTCGGGGCCGTGGCACAAATAAGGGGTAAAAGAGGGGGTCCGTGTCACAGCCATCGTCAGCATCGCGTCAAGCACGATGAATATACAGTCTGTGTTTTGTAAAATGACCCACCAGGCTTTGAATGCAGGTTCTCCAATTCGTCGTCTGACGTGTGGGAGTCCCTTACACCTCTCTTAATGAACGCCTCTCTGTCCAAGACTTTTCCTCAGCGATCGTGTATCCGACTTCTCACGACATGTCATGCTTATGCCAGGGCAGACGCCGAAGGGTGGGAGCCAGGAGGTGTAGAGTGTGTTCAGTGAGGAGACACACCATCACAGGTCACTCTATGAGCCTGACGCAGGTGGTGATCCCCCGTTTGGCCCTTAACTGGCACCCAGCCCTCCTTTTGTGATCTCTAAAGCTGTGCTCTACGTAGCAGCTACATCAAGGGAATAGTTCTGTCACAGACGTCAGCCTTCTGCGTCCTCGCTACCGACTGGCCGGCTACGATTGCCCGAAGATTAATTTCTGACGAATATCCGACATCCTCATGGCCACCGTGGCGAAGGCGGACAAAGTACACACCGACGTAGAAGAGATCTCTTCTACTTCTTATCAACTAGTTCATGGTACTCGCTTCTTCGCTTGTGTTGGCAAATTACACACCCTTGGTGACTTCACTGCCCATGTAGAGACGGACAACGCTACCTAGGAGGAGGCGCTAGGTTACCGCTGGGCCAGCAGCTGAAACAGTAGTCCTGTTTTCCACCTCCTGGTCAGGGAGAAGACATGAATGCACCTTCGTTCGTGTCAGTAGCAACTGCTGAACTGCGTCCTCGACGGGTGGCGTGGACACCTGGACGTGCCCAGGAAGAAGACTATGTGGGCTGAGGCCTCAAACGCGACCCCATCTGCTAAACCGGCGAACCCTTAACCCTAAACCCTAACTCCAAATCCTAATACTGAACCTTATATCAAAACTCTAAGCCTAGCCCTCAACTACTAACCATAACACTTAACCCTAAACCCCTATCCGTTATTCAAAACACAAAGTCTAACCCTAACTCCAACACTAAACAGAAACTCACGTGCTGGAGTCAATAGTAGTAAGGAATTAGTAGGAAACTGACTAGGAAATGATTGGATGGGGCCGCGTTTTAGGCGTCTCTGCCGCAATGTGTAGAGTGGACTGCTGGACGGATCACTACGAAGTTCCAGCAATATGGGGCTGCAACTCCAACCGTGTGGACGCCCGCAAGGTAAGCAAACACCAGGTAGGTTAAAAACTATATCATTTGGCAAAGCTGACTACTGAGTAGACTTTGACGATTGCGCCAAATCATCGTCTGAAACAGACAAAGGCTCTGGAAATGAACATCACTGCTGAGGTGCAGTGGAGTCAGCTGCGGAACGCCATTCAATTCACTGAACTGGAAGTCCTTGGTCACGCATACCGCTAACACCGACGATGAGGAAATCTGAACTGTGCTCTCTGAATGGAATTTCTTGCACGCGGCCTTCGTCCGCCGTAGAATCAAAGCCAGTAAAGGGCTTTTTCCTGATACCGACACCGGGTGCAGCAGTGATCAAGGGAGGTCACAAAATTCTTGGGTGATTTGTAGTTCTGATGAAATTCAGAGGTATGCGAACGAAAATTAAATGAAGAACGCCTTCGCGTTCACCAAGAGATAGTCGGCGGTCCTAAGCCAAGGGTAATGAGGTGCTGCTTATTTTTGAAGGAACAACCATTTTGGGAGAAAAATGGCAAATTACGTAGATTTAGACTGAGCACTTCATTGGCCTTGCCAGTCAGTCATCTGATGAAGTCAGCAGCGAACCCTAAAATGCAGACGATCACAGACCTAGACCGTCTTCGCTGCCCACGAGAGAAAATAACAGCTGTATACTAGACACCCAAGGGCAAAACATTGGACTCTGACAAGCACTTTAGTGAACCTCACAAGTTTAGCGACCCTCAACTCATGAAAAAGACTTTCTTCCCTATTCGAGAGACGCGGAGACGAGGAAAAATCCATTTGGATTACAAGCACGCCGTCATCGTCCGCCTACTCAAACGCAAACGGAATGGGCGACTCTTTAATAACCATGGCGGCATCTTGCTTCTCAGCATCGCAGGCAAAATGTCCGTCCGTGTTTTGCTTGATCGTGTAAATTTTCAACTGAACTACAGAGACTCCTCCCCGAATGCCAGTGTGGATTTCGAAGTAGCCACAGAACACGCCCAAGATCGTCATGAATGGAAGCTCCCCTTGCATATGTAGGCAAATGTGCCCGTGTAGGAAGTACAATTTAAGTAAATATTAAGATTGACGAGCAAAATTCCCACTGTGTTTTCAAAGGCAGCCAGTTTTCTGGCCGGCTGCAACATTCGGTTTGCAATCGTCGCGACCTTTGCTTGAATACGAAAGTGAAGATATAGCGAGCTTTCAGATGGATGACGTTCCTCTTGTGGACGAAAACGCGGATAGTCTAAAAAAATCAAGTAAACAACTTCCACATTCTACCCTCAGCCACCACAGCATATACAGTAACTGGGCTAACTCATGAAATATCAACCAAAATTCCGAAATGAGTTTTCATTTTGAAAAGATTTATTGAGTAGTGTTGTCAAACTACAGTACCTGTGCTAACTCATGAAATGTCACGAATTAACACAGGTTAACGACCTTAACGCGGAATCGGTAAACACTACGGCTCCCAAAGTCTGATAGCGGAAAATAAACGATGTGTCAAAGAAATAAAGCAAAGTTTGGTTAAGAAAATATTATTTACTGAGGTAAAAATAAATAATTTTCGACGAAAGTCACATTTTCGAGAAACGCCTATATTACAACCAAGTTAATAAAGGCTACGTATGAGGACGTTTAAAGGAGTAGGGCGCATAAAAGGTCAAAAATAATTAAGGACAGAAACAGATACAAAAAATTAGTACTTTGTGGATTGTCCATTCGAATTAATAACAGCAGAAAGTCTGTCCGACATAGACATGACAAGGTTATCTATGGTGGATTGTAAAATGTAATTATTGAGTATGAAATCCAATTTTTCCTGCATCGAAAGAGTCTTCTTTGCTTTGTGCCAATTTCTTTTGACTATTCGAAAAAGATTTTCGATAGGATTCAGGTCGGGACTGTTGGCCGGGATGAAAATGCCTTGGAGGCCAATTGCGGAGAGCGTGGTTGTTGTCTAAAATGTTAGATTATATTTGCAAGCGGCACACACAAAGCATTTCCATCCGAAAGCTTTAATAGCGCAGGAAACTGCTTGAATATCAGGAATCCTCCGATTTCGACTAAATCCGGCCCGTTTTCTATTTAATATACAGATCCGTATCAAACTTTCCTTCAGAAAACCGTCTTTTTGTCCTTATTTCAACTAAATAAAAACAAATAACGACACCAAAAATACGCTACATTTTCCACTATAACTTTGACCTCGGCATTTCATGAGTTAGCACAGGTACTGTAATTACCGTGCAGCACAATTCTGTAATAATTCAGTAACCTCAGGATGCCGGATTTTGAATGACTTCCTTCCCATGTCTGTAAGAAACGACTACTTAAGTAGCGTTCACTCTTCTCACTGACTTTCGATACCTTGAAACCTTCATTATATATTTCATCTAGAACACGCACAAAAATATTCATTCTCCGGCTCATTCGGTAGAAAATAACATCTTCTTCCAATTTTATACCCGAAGAAATGGTATAATTCGGTGTTAAAAAGTTTCTGATTGTGATATTTTTTAATACCGTAAAATGTTTGTTCATAAGTCGTCATGTCTCTGCGTTTACCAATGTGGCTTGTAACGTTAACAATATGGCTCAAATCCACTGCTGTATTTTATGAACCCCATATTGTGTCCTCTTAATACCGTAGAGAAAATTATGCGGCATGCAGTTTGGAAACCCTGAATACAGGCGCAGTGGCAGGTCGGCTTCAAAATTTTTCAGGAATCGCAAAAGTTTTCGGAAACCAAATTATACCCCTCCTTCGGGTATGAAATTTGAAAAAGTCGTCATTTCCTACCAAATGAGTGAGAGAATGAATATTCATATGAATGTTTTCTATGAAATATAGTTGAATTTTTAAGGGCCTCGAAAATCGGCGAGAAGAATGCATGTTACATAAGTAGTCAGGAATCGGAAAAGTTTTTGGAAACCAAATTATACCCCTCTGTCGGGTAAGAAATTTGGAAAAGACGTCATTTTCTACCAAGTGAGTGAGAGAATGAATATTCGTATGCATAATTTCCATGAAATATAGCTGAATTTTTAAGGACCTCGAAAATCGGCGATAAGAATCCATGCTGCATAAGTAGTCATTTCTTAGAGAGTATAGTTTTTGCATGCAGCCGGAAATAAGTTCGTTCGAAAACCGGCATCCTGATGTAACTGGATCATTATAGAATTATGCTGAATGAGGATTAGTTAAACAACACAACTTACTTAATCGTTTCGAAACGGAAACGCATTTCGGAATTTTGGTTGACATTTCATGCGTTAGCCCACCCGCTGCGAAGTTTGAGATGGCAAGACAGGATCAACAGCACGGAGGTTCTGGGAAGAGCCCGTATCCTCAGTATCCATGTCATACTGAGGCAGATTCAACTGCGACGCAGTGGCCACGCTCTGAGGATGGATAAGAAGCGACCGCCCAAGTGGGTTTTCTCCGGCGATGCAGCTGCCCGCCCTTACGGTCCTCAGCGCCGCCGCTTACCCATGCCGCCTCCGGTCCTCCCACGAGCGTGACTCAACCTCCGGCTTGCGACGCCGTGACGCCGATCGATATTTTTCTCTTCACCGACTGGCCTCAGCCAGACGAAGATTGGACGCATGTGCTTTGGCTAACACCCGACTGGTGAGAACGCTAGCTGCGGCTGCTTGCACTGATGCATGTTTATTCTCGGCTTAAGAAAAAACGAATGTCCACCTGCCTTCCGATTTGGGAACCTGCAAGTTGTCGACCACCGAACTTTCACAACGTCACAATGGCTGTTGGTGACAAGGTGGGCAAAGGCGTCGTTGAAAGAATACCCTGAAACCTTTACTTGAGTAGCTGCCTATTAGTCTTGAGACCGAGGAAGACCCCGTGCTGAATAGGCAGGTAGGGCGCGCGGTAACAATCGGGAGAGGGCACCCAAAAAATACCGCTGGCCAAAGAAACGATCTTCTCGCAACTGTCCTAAGCTATGCAGCCATCGACTGAGCCGCATACTGGCGACTGCGGTAGCCCTTTACCTCTGGAAGTAATGATAAAAATTGATACTCCAAGTGCTCGGTCAACGGCGATCGTATTGCAATTGTCCGTAGGTAAGCTACTATAGAATAATCCGCATAGGGACTACTGCGGTCGCTTGTCAGCGGCGGAAGCCGTAGGGTTGGTCTACGGCGATCGTTTCTCAACTCTATTAAGGTATGCAAGGGTAGATTTAGCCGCAAACCCACTGCTGCTGTCACCCTTCAGCCTAGGTAAAGGTTGATTAACCATGACTCGGTCTGCTGCGGTGGTATCTCAACTGTTGGAAACTATGGTAATCTAAGTGAGACAACATGTTCACTGCAGATCAGATAGAACTGAGCTCGGATGAAGTAACAAATATGTAGGGCAATAACCTACTCAAATAGGTATAGCAGGCATTATTTCTAGGCAAGAGATATTTGGATGCCCTCTCCCGATTGTTACCGGGCTCGTTGCCACGAGGACTAGAGCTGCAATGTACGGAACAAGTCGTTTAGGAGAGGCTAAAAGCGAAATGAGGGAGGCGCGTTCAGGCCACACATCGGACTGGTCGGGCATCTTCGGAATAACAGTTCGCTCAATTAAGAACTCCCGGCACAG
>CACRXP010001265.1:96208-109666 GCA_902702965.1 Spirometra erinaceieuropaei
CACCACCACAACCACCACCACCACCACCACCACCACTACCACCACCCCCGCACCCACCAACACCGGCACCGTGGACACACTGACAGCGGAAAACGAAAAGTACATCAGCAAGTACATCCATTCCCCTCGTTATCTAGATGTATGGCGACGGATGTAGTAGCATAAGTAGCTATAGTCCATAGAAGTCAACTAGGGGGTATAATAAGTAGCAGAAGTGGGAGAACAGTTGATAATAAGGATGGGAGACGAACAACCCATGAAGAAGTAAGTGACTGGAATGATTCGTTTTGGTTTATTTGCGCTTACCTGGAGATCATCCCCGAGAGCGGTAGTGTGGGCGCCGACGGCATGGTCACGGCCACCAGGACAAGGGTATGATTTGTTCATCTGCGTTCCGCAATGTCACTCCTATTTGGCCTCGCGTATCCCCGATCTCAACCGACGGAGGTCAATCCCGGCTGCTCAATTGCGCGGTGCTGTGGACTCGAGTGTGTGATACCAAATAAAGGACCTAGGTTCAGCAGTATCGCAGTCAAACATTTAAAATGCGATTCCAAATGATGGAGCAGAAAAAGCAATCACGCGAAGGATGTCAATGCTCCACAGGTGTAATCTGTTGGCCTGTCGGCTGTGGCAGAAATATTATCCACGTTGTAGGGGGTGTTCACCGATCAGACACTTTTCATTTTAACTGATGTATATAACTTTTAGAGAGGAGGACATCCACAATGCCAAACTAGCAAGTACGATCATTGCGCACATTCGCCTCACGCAACGGCCTGATCGGTCGCCTGCGAACCTTTCGCGCTGAGACCTACACACCAGTACCAGGAGCCCCGTATGGGTCTATTCGGTCACGTGGTATTCACGACAGCGGAATTTGGCGCGACATCGACACACCAGACTGGCGCGACTATCTCTGACGATGGACTCCTGCACCAGTTCGAAAGCTCAGAACAATAAACAAAGTGTTCCGGTGATCAATCACCCCTCTTCACGCCAGGCATAACCTGCACAACCAAGATCTCTCCCATTCCCAGACCAGTCAATTCCCCATTCACCAACGTTGTCAACACTGGCAGCATAACCTTCCCAACCGACTGCAACTCCTGACCTACCCTGCTCACGCTGCCGCCGCACATTCATTTCACGCATCGGCCTGGTGGGTCGCTTGCGAATCCATCACATGGAGACTGGTGAACCAGTACCCAGAGGACTAACATACACTCGCCCTTATCGCTTCAACTGCCAACATTGCCCTCGCCCATTTAGCAATCGCATGGCCATATTCAGTCACATGCGTCTCCACAAAAATCTGCGGTAAATCACAGCAGACTAGACCAAATCACCGTACATTCGCCCACCAACAAATGCACCACACACAAGCACCTAATACCACACATTGCAGGCACCTCCCACGTAAGTGAGAAGTGCGAGATCCGACCTCTTCTCCAAATGGCTCCTCTGCTACACGTGAAATCCGGGCAGTCCACTTCCTGTGCGGAATCCTAAAATGTGCGCATGAAAGTCAGATCGCGTGTGTGGCAGGCGCAGACGGTCAATTTGTTGACCGTCGACTGGTACACAGGAAAGGGTAGAACGAATGAGGCTATCTTGGTGCGCCAAAAGCCGTGGCCCGGAAGGTTGTCGCAGCACACTAGGCCAACACGACCTTCAGGCCCTGACCCAAATCGAAAGAGGGGAGCAAGACGCCAGTTAGGAAGGTGATTTAGTCTGTGCAGATTAACTGGAGAAGGTTTGCAGCCAGACGAGGACACTCCCGACGCCGCGAGAACGACGTCCCAAGTGTCCGTCAGGAAAGGCGTAAAAGCGTCTTAAGCCTGGGCAGGTCCGACTCGGCCTTGAATCTGATTGGTCAGTTGGAAAGCCGAGTGGGCGAATGCTAGACAGCCCTGGTGCGTACGTGCAGACACTCGCGAGAGGCCCAGCGTTTTGACTGGCGCCCGGCGTAGGGCCACTACAAGGTTACCAACTGATGATTCAGTTGAGACCGCGCACTCAGGCGGACTGGTGAGCTGAGAGCCAGGCTGAAGCGGCGCATTCTTAACGTGACCTCCGGCACTCTCACGCATGTGATAGGTACGCAGCTCAATCCCCGTTGTGTGAAATCCTAGCGCTTGTGTTTGGTGGGCCACGTCGTGCTTGTGGCGCGCGCAGATAAGGCCACTAGACCATGTCAGCCACCGCGCCCATCCCCCACATCAGTCAAATGGCCGGCTGGGAATGGAAAGGGGCAGTAAAGTGGACTGTCTCAGCGCCTATTCCTTACTGTAGACCACCTGACAAACGTCAGCCTATCACGGTATGTTGAAAGCCATGACTTTGAAGGCCGCCACTTGAAGGGATAACTTGGATCTCGCAATCAGCCTAGTGTGTGTTTTTGTGCATAACAACCCGCTGGCGGAAAGAAAGTCAGTCTTCAATGGTTCCTTCATTATGTGGTCTCTATAGCTTTCCCACTCGGTGAGATCCGTACCAATGAGCCAGGGAATAGAGTGGCACGTCTAGGTGCGGGTCATCGTTGCGCCAGTCACCTGCAACCTCTCCCGCTTCTGGTGTTCTTGGCCTCGTCATGACAGCGGGTCCAGGTGATGGTAGAGGTGAGTGTGCGTTAGGTGCAGAGCAAGTCCGATATCGCTACAAACTACTTCACACGCAAGTCACCGTCTGAAGCACATGGTGGACATAGTCGGCAACGAACTGTCGAACTGTTGTCATCATTGCATTTTTCTGGTAATAATATTTCGTAAACAGAAGACTTCCATGGACATTTACTGGTCTCCCTACGATGTTTACTGACTGAACTTTGTATTATCCAAAATACACTCACGGGTCCGACATGATTCTGTAGCCGCGCCTAAGGTAAACAACCGCCAGCCGCCTATAATACGCGACCGAGGGTAATAGGGGTTTTTAAAGGTGCGACCGGGGAACGCACAGGCGACGAGGTCAAGTAATTGTATGCAAATAAAAGCCATTGAGAATCCGTGGTTGTAATTTGAGTGGCTGAGAAATAGTTGTCCTAACCCCTGACCCTAACCGTAAGCCCTAGTCCCTAACCCTAACCCCAAACAGTATTGCGTCCATCAGGTGCGACTGCATAACCTCATCTTACCCATTCAAGCAACATTTGAAGTCCGCTTCTGGGTCGTACATACCCCTGCACTCCGCGTAGCGGGATACTTACGCTGCTGTCACGGTTGGAAGGATTTACCTCGCACGAGCCCTTGTTCCACAGTAAAGATTTCTCGGCAATGCGAATCCGCCAATTCGTCTATAGCATCCACAGTTCCACAGTAATCACCGCCGAAGCTCGTTTTGGAGAAGAGACGGAATGACGTCAGTAGAGGTTGTGTATTCCGTACGGACGCGAGTATGAATGAGGAATCGTCGTATGAGAATCGATCAGTGTGAACTTGGCCAGTTGATTGGATGATATGCGAACTTGTGGATGTCTGTGATTGGCTGTCCTTGAAGGTCGCTCTGGAACCGGTGTAGGCGTCGGAAACGAAGGGGTTGAAGCGTTACATGCCTGGTTTTTATGAATAGAAAGAACGTGAGAATATTCACTGACGGGAGTGATCAGTCATAACCTCCACTCAGCCCAGATCACTTGTTTCGGGTTTCGCCAATCTGCTGTCATACAGGCGTTGACGCAACAGAATTTCCATTTAAGGTAAGCGTGTCATCGAGCAAGTAACTGCAGGCACGCCCACCTTAACTACCAAGGCCGCCCTCCGCAAAGTTACATGGGAGTTGTAGTCGTCATCCTGGATTGACTGCAAGACGAAATACGACGGCCACTCTGCTGTAGGTGTTTTTTCTTCGCAACTGGCGATACCGTCTCCTTGGGACTACTCTACGGCTCGATACTCCATTTAAGCGTCAGCTAAATTGTAAAAAAGATTTGTGTTAATATCACGTTCAACTTTTGGGCATATTTATAGTTTTCTAATAAATAATGCGGCATTTCCCATCGCTTATCCTCCTTCATTCAGATGTTACTTGACTACCATGAGGTTTGGATTGATGGGGACCACAAATGGGGACTTCCGGTTGTCGCGTACATTGGCGGTCTTCCAAATCGCAAGACAATAAAACTGACGGCGGGTGCAACTGAGGTGAGTTTGAAAGTAGTTTCTCCTGGCCTACAGCTAGGATGCGTTGTGTTTCATCGCTTCACCTGTGGAATCTGGGAACTGTGAAAGACATTTTTGCGTCTCCTATAAGGTGCCTCTCGTGGGCCTGTTTGGCTGCGTGGATGAATTCAACTTGGCCGGACACAACTTCGACGTTGCATTGTCCAAGCGACCCAAGTGTCCTCAGTGCTTTGTCCTGGACTCCAACGCTGCTCACGTGATGCCTCAGATGGCCAGTTTCCTAAACTCAGGACAACGCAGACTGATCCCGATGAACTGTAAGCCCTGATTGCATTAATCCTCCTGACTCCCCAGAATTTTTATAAATCGAATAAATCCAATGCACTTAGGAGTCCCGGTTGGTGTCCTCGATATAACCGTGAAGGATTTCCAATCATGAGCTAGAAGGGCGAAATTTTAAGTCGCGGACTGGTGGGCTGCTTGGTCACCATGTCGTCTAGACGATATACTATATATATATATATATATATATATTACTAAAACAACGTGGGTAGTATACATATATGTAGTTATTGTGATCTTGCTTGGATATCGTACTCGGTGGCACGTCTGTAACACGAGGTTACACCTGATGCGCACTGTTTTCGCCATGATGGAAAATTATAAATGCGCTGTTTGAGTGCACTGACCGTCTTCGTTTGAAACAGGGCGGCGGAATAGAGTGCATGTTCACTTTTTTGTCGGTAGCCTGGCCAATGTGACCTTAGAAATGCCACCTCGTCAAAAGAGTCACTTTGTCATTATCCGAGTGATTTTTTTCGAATACTTATGCCATCGCCGGAGACTTTAACCTTATTATAGGGCACGTCGTTAGTACATTCATCAACAGTTGTCGTTTTCGCAAAGGAAACTGCCCATGTCCATGCAATCGGCCCCCGCCAGGCCAAACCCGAGCACGCGAACCACAGCCAGCCAGTCGTCGAGATGTTCCGTTTAGCAGTAGCTTACTGGTCAGCTGATGCGACATACCAGTTTGAAAATTCGGAATTATGTCGAGCTACGGCAGGTTAAGATTTACCGCATAGCAGACCTACAACCGATCTGATGAAATGTTGGCCGAAAGTCTGAAATGCGTTTTCAATTAGGAAGGATTACCGATAACTAAAAGCTCTGTACTCGTGCCAAATAACTGGTGCAGAGCAAAGTGTTCTAGTGTCAGAAGTTCGTAGGTCTAACCCTACGTCAATCTACGTCAGGTCTTCGTAGCAGCCTTGCAGATCCGAGTACTTGCGTATTAGCCAACAGCCCAATGACAAATACGAATACTCTATTCTCTGCCAGTGCTATCGAAGCCTGCATCGCAGTATCTTTCACGTCCCTTTTTAGTCCAACCGATCAACAATGCTAAACTTCGTTGGAGACTATCTTTCGAAGTGCTCTACAATCCTGGAGAGGTCAGCGAAGTGAGCTTGTTTGTGCTGGTCTTCCGATCGCCCGTCGATGATGGCGAAGCTCGTCTCTGGATCCACCTGAAACGGCGAAAGGTAAGACTTCCCGCTTTTTAAAGCAACATCTCTCCCCCTCCCCCCTACCCTCACCAAGACCAGTCAGGCCCGACTTAGGTCTTTGGGTTCGCGTTGATGACAGAAAGATGTATGTTTGGGGTCCTGACGTCTTTCACCACTACAGTAGTTTCCTGTCTTCATGACGCCTTGCTAGATTGCTGATCATCAATCCGCTTCCGAAAGCAACCCCCAGGATAACACAGATGGGTGAAAGTCGCATATTTGGCGTTTTGACGTCTTTTTCCGTATTTTTTTTTACAGTAGTTGCCCGTCTTCATGACACTTTGTTAAACTGCTTCCGTAAGCAACCCGCATGATAGCACAGACACTAAGGAAGAGGCTATTATGCGAGCATAGCATCGGTAAATCGCTAAGTTACTTGCACAGTAGGTGGGCCACCTCATGAAATGCCAACCGAAATTCCGAAATGCGTTTCACTATCGTGCCATCAATGCCCGACGCCAGGCAAGTTCAACGCGAAGGCGCCTTCGGCAAAGCCGCCCTTTTTCCAAATTGTGATGGTTGACAACGCGATGATTACCAGATTCACAGGCAGGGAGGCAGAATTGATTGAACAGGCCTTACTGAGGCGGAGAAGCGTACAGGCAGTTGAGCAGGCAGTTGACAACAAGTCGTCTCACCAGGCAAATGACAGACGTCGAACTTTCTGGTCCCGTGGCGAAGCGTGTGCACGCGCCTGGGCTTTGTCCGCTCCCAACCAATCAACGAGGCGCCCAACGTGTATTGGTCTCCGGCTCTCGCCACGCCGATGCTAAGTTACGAACGGCTCGGACGATCGATTGACTGGGAGCCGCGCTGGCGGTGGCGGAGACAAACTGCCACAATCTCGCCTTATCTCCGATGCACTGAGCTTCAGGTAGTCAAATGACCTCAGCTCGCAAAAACACGTGAGTCCAAATGGTCACAGTCCTACATCTCCCGCTTGAAGACAACACCTCTAAGGCAGTGCAACTCAGAGGTCGTCGTCTCGCCAGTGGCCACCGTATTCCCTCTTTTCTTGCCCATCAGGACTTGATTTGGCGCCTTTTTGACCCTGAAGACACAACCACTGACCTAACCGCAAAAAACCAACGTGTTTGCGGGACGCAGCCGCAACACGATTGAGGAAGAATATGCTGGGAGCAAGTTGACAGTCGGAGGAGAGTCACATTTCGTGCGTCGCAGGGCCAGGCATTCGAGCGTCCCGACTGAGCACATGTCAGCGTCAGCCTTTGAGTCGATTGGACGCTTCACGCAACTTTGATTGGCTGAAGAGCATAGATAGCATCTCGGTTGCAGCTATTGGCCGGACGTGGATAGGGCCTCGCACGGAGCCTCTGAACGTTGGGAAAAACAGTTGCTGCCGATGCGTACGTGCAGGCATGCTCTACAAAGAGGCACAACGTCACAGTAGACTCCGGGAAAGGATCACTAAATGCCGACTTTGCTCTAAACACAGCTAAAATGACATTAATGGATTTTGGAGAGACGTCCCGTATGTTCTCTGTTTGCCAGAAGTTAGTATCGCGACCTACTTCATTCAGCCGCTCTGGCTGATGTTTGGGGGTGGTGCTCGTTTGTGAGGCACAATAATACTCACTGCAGACGTTCCAATCAAACTGCCTTGGTTCGAGCAGCCGATAGACCTGAGATTGGCAGATTTCGTTAGAAGGATCTATGCCGAGACCTGTAGAACACGTCTTTAGACCTTCTAAAGTCCAATAGTCCTGATAGTTACAGCCATTAACCACAGCTCTTGAAGGTCTTGCTATAAAAAAGCGCCTTTTTTCAGTGCGCCAAAAATACGACCTTAAGAAACGTTGGCAGAACTATCAAGAGCAATTTATCATTACTCTGCATTCCCGCGACTGTTTTGTTAACCCCCAATTCTACTCGCGATAGACCGGTTTATTGTTTACATTGGTGACCCCGACGTAATTCAAAAATGCAACCTTCTGATGCATTGAGACAGGGTCAACACTAGCCGCGTTCTCAATTTTCAATGCGAATCACACATACACTCCCTGCTCACCTTCTTCCTTGCATCTTGTAGCCGTTTTTTCCAATTCTACTCCCGACAGACCGGTTTATTGCTTTAATTGGTGACCCCGAGGTGATTCAAAAATGCGAATCCCACGTATACTCCCTGCTTCCCCTCTTCCTTGCAGCTTGTAGCTAGCGATGAGACAGGCCGCGTCACTGCGTCAGTCAGCTTTCCCGTCAGCGAATACGAACCCACAGCTTGGCACTTCTCTGAAGTTGATGTCACCTCAGACGACCTGGGTGCCGTGATGACCGTCAAGAGACAGGGCGAATATGACTTCAACGTGCTAGAAACCCCCTTCGCTAGCCTGGAGGCTGTCTACTATGCCTACGACAACGGTAACTGCAGCAGCTTTTTGTGTTAGTAATCACGGAATACTTCTTTGACTGTCATTTTATGACTCCCACCTGTCTTCTCCTCCTCCACAGTAATGACACCGGAGAAACTGGCTCATCTGAACTGGAACAATCCAGTGCCACCCTTCACTGGCTGTCTGCGAAATGTCTATCTCTCGGTGGAGGATTCAGTGGGAACTCCGGTGGCGTTCCCTGTCGGTACTCCGAATATCGTCCTGGGCGTCTGTCCACTCTGATTGCACCCACTCCGGCCCCACTTTCGGACAGGGAACACCCAACCTCCTGTGGAATTGTCCTGATTTGCATTCACGTCAGATAAAACTGACTTTAGGTTATTCATTACTGCTCATCCACCTCAGTGTATTTGGTATTCCTCTGCGTTTGTGTATATGCTCTTCGCGGTTCTCCTGATCATTTGTCACAATACAACCTCTCTTCGTGAGGTCAAACAAAGTTTGCATACTTGTACCTCCAAACCATCTGGTTGCTGTCTTGGGCGCCTGTCGCGATTGGATGTTTTCACACATGACTGCAGTAGCTGGGTCCACGAGTTTTCGAAATAAACCACCCTACTCAGCGTGGCCATTCGGAAAGGCGACAGGGGAACCAAGCGTGATCTCACGCCGACGAACTTACTAGGTTGTTCGGGAAATGCTGGCCGATATCAGAAACAAAGATTCCCTCATGAAACTTTCTGCATCACGTATGTCAAAATCAGTAAACGCTTGCCCCCTGAAAACCTGAACAGCTTCATTTATGTCTCGTCGATGAAAATCCACTGGCTGTAACGTTTAGAAATATCTGAATCCAGCCTCCACCTCGGTTTTGTTTTTGAAACTTTTGTCTAAGAATTCCAAATATATATTATAAGGATGTGTGTGGAAGAAGTACATAAACCGACCAGAGGTGCGTGAAATGGAAGGTTAGATGTCGGAGGAGAAGGGGGAATCACCGAGACTATGCGGCTGAACTAGCAGTCGTTGACTCGAAGTGGAGGCACAGTCTGTAAGCCGCTTTCGTAGACCCTCGCTGTGGCTCTAAAGCAACCCAGCGGTTGGTACTGCCCACAGCGTCGACCCATGTGACCGAGATAGACAAAAGAAAAAGTGATGCACGCGATGCGGAGAAAAACGTTCGTCTGTTGCTCTTTGGAGATGCGATTATTTATTCGAGGCAGTGATTGTGGTGGCTTCTGGGCGATGTAGCTACCATGCCGATTTAGCTTCCATACGAGTACGTCAGAGACAGGAGATAGTATTTAGGTCGCATGATTTCTCAATTGCGGCCTTGTCCGACGTCTGGAACAGTTCTTCATAAAAAGGATTATAGAGCACACCTTTGTCATCAAAGGGAACTGTGAGATAGGTTGACTGCATTGGAGACTGGATGATTTCTTACAGGCTAAAATATTTACTCGTAAGAGATGGCCTACTGGTTTTGCGTGTGAACATAAAACGGCCGAGCCATAATAACCCCGCAGCAAGTGTTTATTGAAGCCTAAATTTTTGATGCAAGAATCCTCCAGGTCACTTCTGAAACCACCTCTCACGACATATTTTTATTTTTCAATAAGAACGATCTACTTATTTTATTGAATCCTAAACTCTTCAAAGCAAGCATCTTCCGGGTCACGAATGACGCTGCGTCTGAAGCCACTTCTCACGACCTATTTTTACTTCAGTAAGAACGATCTACACATCTGATGAAGCCCCTAATTTCTCGTAAAAAGTAAATTTAAATGTATGAGTGGAAATAATTCATTTAATCCGGAAACAAACTACACTTAATTATTTGACTGACCTAACCACTATAGGCTCAGACACTTAATAATGTATCAAATTCAAACGGGCAGTCAAAACTACATTTGTTGTCATTTTCCCTTAGTTATTCACTTTATGTACCTTTTTAGTTCTAATTCAATGTTCTCTGATAGTATTGTTTTCTTCAGCAACAAACGTTATATCTAAATTAGTAAATTATATATTATAAACCAGCACAGACCAGCTAAATTGACTATCCATATAACTTGTCAAGGGCTGTTGGAGACGGGTCTTGGGGTCTTGTCCAGCAAATCATGACTTTTAGAGCCCGGGGCATCCAACCAGCAGTCAGTGTCAATGGGTCAATCAGTGTGGTCTTTATGGCTATTCCACCTGGTGGGATCTGAGCCGGGCGTGGCGGCACGCCTAGAGGCAGCTCCAGCCCCGCGGACCACTTGAGCCATCTTTTGCCTCCGGTCTTCTTGACTATGACACCGGGCTCAGGTGGGGGCGAAAGAGAGAGGGGGTGAGGTAGATGCTGCGAAAGTCATTAATCCCTATAAAGGAAATGGCGCTCAAGTCGTCGTGCCCACTCCCAGCCATGTGTGGAGCAGGCGGTGGACATCGTCGGTCACGGTGGTTGGACAGTCGTCTGCAGAGCGAAAATGCGACCGAAAGGATCCGAACGCATATTCTAAACGAGTCACGTGGTGTTATAAAATTGACTTCATCCGCTGTTCTGGGACGAAGGCGCTGGTTTACTTGTGTCCAGTAAACTTCTAATAGCTTTAAAACTCGTTTAGGTAAAGTGTCCTTGGTTCCACTGATAGATGCCCGTTTGCTGAGACGGGGTGTTACTAATTCAGTAGTATTCTATGAGCTTTTCAGTCTGTTTTGACAAAAACTATTAAGATTAATAGGCTGTATATAATATAAACATATACGTAAAGGCAACGGTAGGGTTGAGGACCACAACTAACTTAAGCTAGCCTGTGAACCGAGTCATACGTTGAATGGGGGACAACAGCGAGCAGGCGGAAGGCAAGAAGACACAGAAAATCGATAAATTTCTGCCAAAAGACTTTTCATACACTGTAATTTAGCAAGGAAAGTGAGCACGAAAATTTAAAGTGTACGCAGAAAAGCAATTTTCAAAGAAACACTGGCTTTGAATAAACCACCGCTGGTAAGTTTACATTAAGTCATTACAACAAGGAAATTTCAACCAATGGAAACGGCAAGTAAGAAGCGATGTTTTTAGTCGCACTGAATTTTCGGGTATATTTTTGGAATCGCTACCTTCTTGGGGTCCTACAATCCCACCATTACCCAGGTAAACGCCAAACATAACAGCCACCGGGTCGAGAACAGCCGGATGGAGTTTTTTACGTTTAAATTGGGAAAGTCCGCCTTACGAGGTGTTAATTCGAATATTCAGTTGGCAATAACTATGCTGTGTGTCTCGAAGAATTATTGCAAAACTGAGCGTTCTGCGAAAACAAATAGATATTAGTGAATATCCCAGTAGACATGTACCCTGGTACTGCATAAATCACAGGCTTCCTTAACTGGCTGTTCTTCGCTCTAGACAGCAATTTGTCTTCGAAATGTGTCGTCTCCGACGTAAAACTGTCGTCATTTTAGGGATAAGCGGCACAAATTGAACTGGCCGCATACGCAGTAGAAGATGACGTCCATCAAAGTGCTGGGACAAAAATTTGATTATTTTCTTACGGTGCTGAATATTCGCCTAGGCGGAGTAATTAGCATCGCAGGGAGCGCACAGGCGAACATTGAACCCGACGCTGATTCACACTGTCAAGCAATCATCGCGCCAACATCCAGCAGTCGTGATGAAATCGCAACGATTAACTATGCGAATGTCGGTCATCAAACAGTCATCACACCAAATGCAACGATCCCCAATGAAGGGGGGGGGGCTGTGAATATTCATAGGTATGCGGTGACATGGTGACGGCATGCCTTAAATACGGCAGTCCCTTGGGCATTACTCATCCGTATCGGCTATTGTCTCTGATGGTGGGTTCGAGCAGGGATCTGAAACTTCAGGCGAATAAAATCCTTGTCCCAGCGATCGTACCCACTTCTTCAAGATTTTATGCCCCCCAAGTGTCAAGTAGATGTCAAGTGACAAGTTTTGGCTCAAAAAATAGGAAAGAATGCTTTTATTAATAGCAAGCTTCCTCGACTCAAGCTCCCGCCGGCCCCCTCACCCCAAATGACGGGAATATTTTTTGCGAAACCTTAGATCGTAAGTAAGTTCTTATGATGAACACAGATGCATTTGATTTATCCGCTGAGTTGATTAAAGTGAGGAAGGACGTGTGGCACTTCAGTATGGGGTGTAGGAAAACAACATTGAAGGTACAATTTTTGGGACAAAAATAAAAAGCATATTATGACATTTGGAATTGACTCCTTGTGAGGGGTGCTGCATGTCTAATTTTCGAGCCAATAATAATGTACGAATTAGAGGGAAATTCGACTTAGACTATGCCGTGAAGTTCTTTAGAACTGTGCCATTTACATCATCTTAGCAAAAAGACGCAACATCATGAATGAACTTCAAAGCTTGCTTTTGAATGTGCGCGAGCCAGGTGACCGCAGAAAAATATTTAACAGTCTGTATGTACAGTAAGGGGGGCTAACTCGTGAAATGTCAGCCGACATTCCGAAATGCGTTTTCGTTTTGAAACGATTAATTAAGTAGGGTTGTAAAACTAGTCTGCATCGAAAATAGTCCCAACCGGCTTTTAAATGAACTTCCTTCCTGCTGCATACAAAAAGTACACTCTGTGAAAAATGACTAATTAAGTAGCATGATTTTGTCTCCTTCATTTTCGATGCCCCTGAAATTCTAAGTATATTTCATGCAAAAAATGCATAAACATATCCTTTCGCTCATTCGGTAGATAATTACGCTTTCTTCCAACCTTATACTCGAAAGATGGGTAAAATTCGGTTTTCAAAAACTTTTCCAGTTTCCTAATAATTTCGAACCGGCTTTACCGATACACTTGGATGCAGGGTTTCGAAACTACAAGCCGTATACTTTCCGCGTACGGAAGGCCACACATTTTTTTACGATAATAATGGGGACCACATAGTCTTTTTAAAATTTTTTTTAACATTTTTAACTTTACAAGCCGCATTGCTAAAAGCTGTGACATGACGATTTATGAACGGCCATTTCACGGTATTTAAATGTTCCACAATTAAAAACTTTTTTAAACAAAATTGTGTCCCTCTTTCGAGTATAAAATTAGAAGTAGTCGTAAATATCTACCAAATGAACAAAAGAATGAATATTTGATGCATTTTTTCAATGAAATATAATTTAGCATTCAGAGGCATCGAAAATCAGTAAGAAAAAATTCCTGCTACATAAGTAGTCATTTTTTACAGAGTGTAGGTTTTATATGCAGCCAGAAGGAAGTTCATTCGAAGGCCGGCATCCTGAGGTAACTGAAATATAATACAATTATGTTGCAGGCTGACTAGTTTTACAACCTTACTTAATTAGCCTTTTCGAAAGGAAAAGGCATTTCGGAATTTCGGTTGACATTTCCTGAGTTAGTCTACTTACTGTAC
>CACRXP010001266.1:0-13544 GCA_902702965.1 Spirometra erinaceieuropaei
GGACGTTCGCAAAGTGACCCTCCAGCCAGTTATTGACTGCCTTTTGCGTAATTAGTGCATGCATCTCTTTCTGTGAGAGGGCATTGGTAGAAGGGTTGGTGTTAATAATGCTGTTCTCACGAACTAGCAGTTCGTATCTCAGGAACCCTTAATAAGAACGATGATAAGAAAATCTAGTAGGTGGATAAAGTTGGTACTCAAGATGTCCACGACCTAATCATGAAGCACGCAAGCGATGCGGAGTCGCGAGGGTCACTATGGTGAATTTGGAGTTGGTATACGGGGTCTTTATATATGGGGCGTCTGAGACGGGAATTTGGGCATCGACCAGTCATCAAACATCGACTTTGTACTGATTAAGACTGCGTGCCGTCAAGCTTTGGATACTATTGTCCAGGAGCGTTCACACATTCCAGACTCTAATATCGAGGGTCGGTTCTCGATTTAGCAATTCAGCTCACATCGTCGGGTAGGCAGTAGTTAGGCAAACCCGTCCTTTCGGGCCGTCATCAGCGTAGCAGTTTGCTATGCCCTGTTGTCTTGATTTTATCCCCGCGTTTACCCTACCTCGTAAACCTGTCATCTGTGATCCCCTGAATGGCTTTTGGACACTCCAACGTCCGTCGAAGTGTACTCTGCGCGGGAGGCAGTTCCAGATAACTTTCACAGACAGAAACGACTGATTACCCACTCCGCCCACACAGGACAAATTAAACGTGGGCGCGTGGGCGATAGGTCAAGGGAAATGCTACAAGAAAAATTACTTAGGATGGAAGTTTTAAAAAGAACTGTTCACTTTTGAGCCCCTCAGCATATCAGTGTTGAAAAATGATTCAATCTCGCTTTCATGGAAATAATGCACCGGAAAATACGCGAAAACCAACATCCAGTATATTGCTTATGGAAATTTTAGCCTGTACCAAGATCTGTATCCCGTGGCTAGATGATCTCTGCTCTGCCTGGTACTTAGCTCTCTGGCTTGCTTTACGAATGCAGGATTTGATCTTTGATGTAGTATGTGATCTGACTCGCGTCAGAAATTGGTATTTCAGCTAATAATATTGATGTGCATCTGTTGAAAAAAATTAATTAAAGTTTCTATTAAAACCAATGATGCCGTAGTTTATTTTCTTTTCTAGTTTAGAAATCAGTAGATACCTCTAGGCGACATGTTAACATGTCGAAATGTCCTAGGCATAAATCGTAAGTACTAACCATATTCTCACTGCTATCCGTCTATTCACTTGCTTCCAACCTTTGTCTTGTAATCTCGTACACGCCGATAGCCGCGGATTACATTGATGCCCTCACAGTGTTCTTGAACAGTTCATAAATGTGAACGCTAAATCAACTTTGTGAATGGCTATTTACTGAAATCCTCAACTTCTACCATCCCCCTATGAATCGTTCCCCCCCCCTGCCTCCAAGTTAAAAACAAGGGGTACCTAACGGCGCATGTTGTTTGCAAGTGTCTGACAGTTCCGGCATCTGAGAACACGATAGTCACCTCGAGGCATGATATTTCTAAGGGTGTGAAACCGTGTTGTGCCGTGAGTTAGAAAGCAAAGTTACTAGACTAGCGATGTTCAAATTTTAGTGAATGCTCCTGAAGATTCGAAGATAGAGGCATATTGGATTTTCGAACAAAGTAGGGAGTGCACACACAGAATCATCGACTAAAAGTCCTCCGACGACCTCCAAAGACTTCTTCCACAGGCAGAAGTTTTAACATCTACTTTTTGAAATGCCGTGCACGACCAGTGACCTTGCACTTTATGAAACAGGAACGTTAAGTTTTCTGCCGACCTTCTGCCTGTTGTGTCGGTATTAACGGCGGAAGAGCGGGCGGTCTGCATTATTACTCCAAAGGAAAGTGTTCACTCATGATTATTGATTCACCTCCTGTTTTAGGGAGCTTCGTGCTGCTGAAAAGTGCCTCCCATAAATACCGAAGAAAAGTCGAGTTTCGTCCTTAAATTATTCGTGTCGTAAATATACTTATTTTGACCACTTAAGGTCGGCAGTCTGCAACCGGAGGTCATCTCTCGGAGTCATCGCTGGATTTCATTGTGAGGAGGCAGTGACCGTTCCAGCGTTTGTGTGCACATAGTTCCAAGGGGAAAGTGTGTTGATCTGACCAAATGCAGCTACAAATAAGCGTATGAAAGTAACCGTAACGCCATCAGTCCAGTCGAGTTTGGTGGGTCACTGAATACTATTTTCAGATTCTTAAACTTTTTTTACAGCTGCACCCAAAATCGTTTTCGGCACAAAACCAATGAGGTCTGACGTAACACCCAGAAACAGTGGAGTCGCTTTCTGATGGTCTGCGATCTCGCTACCGAGATTTGTTGGTGCATAAGTGGTTCTCGAGAAACGTTTAACGATGCTGACCTGGAAGGAAAACCAACAAAAACAGACGAGACCAGGACGGCCAGTTCCGGCTCACCGGTTGTCTTCAGCCAGCTATACCCGATCCCAGGTTGGCTTAACTTGGAATCATAACCCACGCTCTTTGGCTATTGAGCGTTACTAGTCGCCTTCGATTGCCCACGAAGGCCCTACGTTGTGCTCCTAGACGCAACGGCCGGAGGACATCACGTGACCTGATTGGTGAACACCCATCCTACGATACTGAATATTCTCGATCATAACCGACAGGAGAGCGTGCCCGTGGCTCAGCCCTCAACGACCAAATAATCCGAGTTCAGATTCCAGGTCAAGCAATTGTGGGGTTGAGTATGGTTAACTGACTACGACCAATGAGCCAGAAATGACCATCCTGTTCCTTCTCGCCTTTGTCGATTTTCGTTCCTGCATCATTACTGGCCGATTTCGATCGCCTGTGAGTACTCCACATTATGATCCGCTAAGCAGCGAGACGAGCATGTCCCGTGACCTGATCGACGAACGCCCCTCCTGCGCTGTTGGTCTATTCTAGTACTCACCGTTACTCGTTATTTTGACTGCAGATGATCCGGATTCTGGGAGTCAAATAATTGTCTGCCAGCTGCGTTCCTGTTTGGATCTATCCCTTAACTGAGTCGACGAACAGAGATCACCATGGAAAAAGTCTTAACTAGATTATTTTCGGGAACTCTTTTGAGAAAATCCCAAATATGTTTGCCTTCTCTGATTATGTAGACCTATCTTCCTTTAGTTTACTTTAATAACGGCCAGGGGAGTAAGCTTTGAGATCCCTACATCTACAGCCATCAGCGATAAATGCGCCATTTTTCTAAAATAAATGGGGAACCCTTGTTGTTTACTCGGGTGACAGCGAATCAATTGTTACAATGATAGGTGAGGGTACGAAATAAATGTCCATCAAATGAAATTTTCGTAGCTGATAAACGCTGGCCATAGACTGTACGCAGTCAAATCAAGCGAAATCGCTTGGAGCTGTCGAAGCAAGATGGTCGACAACGAGAAGATTTCTGAATTAAAACTGAGAGAGACAGTTAACTGAACAACTGTTACTGCAGCAAGGTAGCGTACGAGCAGGTCAGACGACGCCGAGGACATTTTTCACCCTAATTGATTGCCAATCGTTAATGTCACCTCCGGTGTGAGGTTTTTGTGTTCGCCAGGGCTTTGTCCGGCTGCGATTAATCGTTAAAAATAAAAATACTAATGAGCGTTAGTGTTGACGAGGCGAAGACTGAGTCACACGTGGTGTAAACAGAGAACTAACAAAGGGGTTGGTCGCTGTTGCCACGTCGAGCCGAGCAGACAGCCACAGAACCACAGAAGGCAGAGGGGAATGACAGGAAGTCGTGAATGTGAAAGCTGAGATGCAAGGTTTTGGCAGCCTAGGGAACCAGCTTTTCCGGTAGGTTTCGTTGCCCCGCCAGAATTGTCTGGCTTGACTGCCAGCCAGCTGCACTGAGGAACAGAGGTGTCGTCTGAAAAGGAGCTCATACGAAGGCGAAATTTCGAGTTCCAGGTGTATACATATTTGAAGAAGAAGAAGAGTCGAGCACCGGAACAATTCGTTTATTATCCTGAGCTTTCAGACTCGTACAGGAGTCCATCGTCAGAGGTAGTGGCAGAAACAGGACAAGCGGCCGTAATAAGGCACGTAGACCCAATCATCGACCGACGTCGCATGACTGGAGGTGACTACGAAGGGCTCTGTGCGCCGGCGCCAGATCGATAAATCGATTGACCGAGTTCTCATCCGAGGCCCAGGCTTCAATCAATTCTCGGCCTGTTTTGTTTCCGGCGTGGGCAGCTACGGCGAGCAGCTACGTTTTCTGTACCGATGTCTCCAAGACGAACTAACCCCACGATGCCTGAGATATAAAGCTCCCGTTAATACGGCCATGGGAAGAGAAGTTGTGAGGCGGTTTGTCAAACAGATGACAAGAGTTCTGATCGACGACTGTCACCGGCGTTTGCAGAAGTACAAGGCTGAGATCGAGGAGAAAAGAAGGCAGTGTGTCCACACTCTCGGCGATTCTATCGCCGCAGATCTTGGGAAGACGATCTCTGCTCTGGCACACCACAGGCAAGCCAAGAAGAGAGAAGTTTTGGAACGGAAACTGACTAAGCTAAAACCACCAGGCACAGAAAGCTCAAACTTGGTCCACAACCTCTCGTCTAAGCAGCTAACAGAGCAGCAACTACGAGTGTTGCAGCATGAAACGTGTTTCAACACTGCAGATGCCGATCCTGTCGACTTCATTGCAGCCCTGGTAGCTATGCTTGTGAGAAGTGACACATCCGACTACTTGAAACACTCCGTCCGACGGCGTGCTACCTCCTTGCTGATGACACACAGACCAACCAAGTGTATTTCGCAGAGTGAGTTAAAGGCTATGAGGGAACTGAGGAGGGACGACAGCATTATCATTCTACCTGCTGACAAGGGACGATCAACCGTCGTGATGAATAGAGAAGACTATAATGAAAAAGCTAAAGCCCTTCTTGATGACAGAGAATTTTACAGACCAGCACAGAAGTCACAAGCCAAAGCAGTGGCAGATCGGCTGAGTAAACCGCTTAGAGAATACCGACATAAAAATGTGATCACGGAGAATGAATGGCACCAAATGAAGGCAACTGACACCGCTCTAGCCCGATTCTATGGTCTGCCAAAAATCCATAAAGCAAATGTCCCACTTCGGCCAATCGTTGCCCTAAAAGGCAGCCCCACCTACAATTTGGCAAAGTTGATGTACTCAAAACTGAAGTTCCTCCAAGGCAATTCGACCACCTCAGTTCGATCAGCCTCTCAATTCCTCATAGACCTCCGAGGTCGGAGAATTCAATCGGACGAAATCATGGTCTCCTTCGATGTGACGTCGTTATTCACATCTATCCCACCAAAAGTGGCCCGCGAAGTCTTGCGCAAGAGACTTGAAGAGGCGTACGATGAGACTCAGAATGCCCTCAAAATTGAACACCTCATGAGGCTGTTTGAATTCTGCCAACAAACTTTCTTCACTTTTGCGGGAGAGACCTATGAACAAATCAAGGGAACCCCAATGGGCTCACCGGTCTCCGGTTTGGTGGCAGAACTGGTCCTACAGGAGTTGGAAAAAGATTGCCTTCCTCCAACATGAACCGGTGTTTTGGCGACGTTACGTTGACGACACGTTCGTCATCGTAGAGAAGGACATGCTGCAACATTTTCACAGCCTGCTCAACGCAGTCTTCCCGGATATAAAATTCACGAGAGAAGAAGAACAGGAGCAGCAGTTGTCCTTCCTTGATGTGCTCGTCAGACGAAACCTTAACGGTGAACTTGAAACGACGGTTTATAGGAAGGCAACGAACACCACACAGCTTCTCAGTTTTCACAGCAACCATCCGGTGGCTCACAAACGAAGCTGTGTGAAGGCGCTCTTCAAACGGATCCAAACTCATTGCAGCAAACTGGAAGATAGAGCGCGTGAGACCCGTTGTCTCCGCGACCAGTTTGTGCAAAATGGCTATCCGAGGGCATTCATAAGTCGCTGCCTACGCGGCCGCCACCAGAGAACTCAAACATCAACGCCACCGACGATATGGCATTCTCTGCCATACATCAAGGGTGTTTCAGAAGCGACCGAGCGCATTGCTGCGGAGCTAGGGGTTGGAATCGCACACCGCCCCAAAGCCACCATGCGCAACAGGGTCATGAAGATCAAAGACCAGTTAAAACCTGAAGAGCAGTCTGGAGTAGTGTATCGCATTCCGTGTAAAAATTGTCCTTGTAATTACACAGGACAGACTGGACGCATGCTCGGATCGCGCATACATGAACATAAGCTGGCTGTGCGGCGAGGCGACGCATTATCACAAGTGGCCGCCCACACCTACGAAATGGGTCACGAGTTTGACTTCGCAGCCACCAAAATAGTTGCCCACGCCGGAAACAAAACAGGCCGAGAATTGATTGAAGCCTGGGCCTCGGATGAGAACTCGGTCAATCGATTTATCGATCTGGCGCCGGCGCACAGAGCCCTTCGTAGTCACCTCCAGTCATGCGACGTCGGTCGATGATTGGGTCTACGTGCCTTATAACGGCCGCTTGTCCTGTTTCTGCCACTACCTCTGACGATGGACTCCTGTACGAGTCTGAAAGCTCAGGATAATAAACGAATTGTTCCGGTGCTCGACTCTTATTCTTCTTCATACAGGAGCTCATATATCCACCGTTTGCACGCGGCTGCAGTTGTAGTTACCACAGTGTTCAGCCTACTGGATTTTGCTTCCTTCAACCTGTCTTGACTCTGAAGCTGGTTTTCTTCAAGGTCTTTTTGGATATGTTTTATCCGTCTGTCACAAGTCATGTCTCATTTTATCTGCGCACACTTGTCTCAGGGGTACAGAATTTGCTTGTTCCTGTTCCCCGTTGAACCTACAAAGCGTGGGAATGAATTTGACATCCATAAACATGGTCACAGCGAGAGCGTTTGTCCTGAAATAAAGTCGTGTGCTATATAAGAGTAGCAGTTAAAACTTTTGAGCAACATACAAATGAAAAAATGCATCTACTGATTCGACTTACAGTTCATCAGGGGTGTCCTTGCTAAAGTTTCGCTAAGCCTCTACAATTATACAGCAGGCTTGTGGCAACGTCCCTGCATCCATCCTACTGTGGGGCATATGGTGGACATCGTCGTTATCGACGTTCAAACTGTTAAGGTGTTGAAAATTACTTTATGGCATAAAATTTGTGGGTGCCGTTCCGGCAACTGTTCTGAGGAGGCTGCGTGTGCCATCTCAGCATTTTCGATGTCAATGGATTTCAATTAACGTAAATCATAGGAGATCGGTGAAATTGCCTCATTATTTCTTATAGAAAACACCTATCTGCAATTCACTTTATTTTAAAATATCTCAAAAGAAATAAGATATTTTCGCTGTAATAATTGTCAGGGAGTATATTGTTATAAATATGCAATATGCAGTATCGTACATGGAGCGTTTCTTTTGCATAAATTCGTGTTTAAAATTATTTGGTTAGATAGTTATGTAGATATTTATAGAGTTCAGGATTCATAAGAAGATGTGGATAGTAACTGTACTTTTCGGTGATATCTCAAAAATAGGTTTAGCGGTCTTGATCGAAAGGACGGATAGCAAAATTTCAAATATTTTTTTCTCATGAACTTACCTAATGGATGGTTAAAAGCTTTTGGCTAATGCATCAAGGAACTTGAAACAATTGTCATGTGTGCAGCGAGGTCATCAAAAGTCCGTGCGTAAGAACAAACGACTCAGCGTCCGCTGGTAGTAGGCTTACGGTGAGTTGTCTCATATTGCAATATGTGACCGTACATATCTATCCCCGAAGCTGCCATTTTGTTTCACATGAGTCAGGCGGCATTTGGCTATGCCCCGGCAAGTGAGACGAGCAAACATTTCCGGTCCACCTCATCGGTGAAATACGACCGAACTCGCATTCCACACTCTACTTACTGATAGCGATGTACCTTATAGGTTTAATTTATCTTGACTAGTCGGCCGGCGTTTATACTTGTTGTATTATAATGCCCCAGTTTCAGTTATTCAAATTCATTGTCATTTGAACAAGCAAAGGCGACGAAACATGCGTCCTTATTTTGTTTGACTCAGAACTTAGTGAGTGAATGGGTTTGTGCACCTTTTACAAGACTACAGTTGATGGATTAAATGGATGTTCTGAATCAGTACAAGTACAGCAGATAATGTAGAAATTTTGGCAAGCACTTGAAACAACAGCGGACAATGTATAGATTATTGTGCCTAACAGAAGTTAGTGTCCTTTTGGAGGTACATATCGCATTAACTATCTCTCTAAGTCTACGATGGATCGTGGAATCCAGTTTGGATCTCACGTCTGAGTTCTTAACTTTTAAGGTTGTATTTGGGTTCGGATCACAGACTATCCTTCGGCGGCAAACCGAATGTTTAAACGTTTGTACCGCCAGATAAAGGCGTCTATACATGCCAGAAAAACTGAACCGGCCGTCTTCTACTGATTCTATCGATCATCTCACCCGTTTAAACTGAATATGGAGTGTTCGCGATTGAATTGGTGTTCGACGCTACAGTCCAACTTTCTGACGAAATACTTTTCTAACCTCAAGTTACATCATGGGCCATGCCATTAATATTAAGCGCCTCCGTCCATCCACATGAATGCACTCCTCGGTATCGCTCCGGCCGAAAATTTATAAGTCATGTCTGGAAAAGGACTTGGAGACCTAAACTCATGTTTTCTTCAGTTGTGCCTGATTGAGCCAGTCACGATGACCATCTCGAAGGGCCTAACTTTGTGTCGCCTCCGGGGGAGACACACGTTAATACGCCGAAAGAGTACTCAGGTGGAGACTGTGAGCATGGATCGTCTAAAGACTGCCGTTCTGGACGTTACTCCGCACATCCTCCTTAGTTCACTTATCCATGCTACTCCACTTCCTCCTAACGCTTCGCCTCACGTCCCCGCCTGTTCAATTCCATTATAACACGTACAGAAGACGTTATTCACCCTTTCCACACTGTTGTTAGACTGTTTTCTGCACAGCAAAGCCCCTTCATGTCGCTCACTGTATTCTGACTGGGTTGTGACAGTCCGCTCACTTGGATAGTAGACTGTCGCAGTATTTACCGCACTCTCTCCTTTTCTTCCCATCTGCGTTTATTGTCATGACAGAGTCAAGAAGACCGCAGGTGGAAGAGAGCACAAGTAGCTGACACCACGAAAACCCGCAATTTAACGCATGCCACCACGCCCGATCTGATCCCACTGTGTGTGTGTGTGTCTGTGTGTGTGTGTGTGTGTGTGTGTGTGTGGGTCCCGCCGCACTCGCCTCCACTGCCCACACTGCCCTCGCACCTTCAGGCATCGCATGGGCCTTTTCGGCCACATGCGCATCCACGAGAGCGGCATTGACCGCACTCCCGACACACCCACCACATCCAACACATTCCCCCTGCACACACCTACCCTCGCTCCATCCGTCTGCGCCACCACCACCACCACCACCACTACCGCCTCCTCTGTAGCTGACACTGACACCGCCGACTTCTCATGCCCACACTGTCCACGCACATTCACCTCACGCATCGGCCTGGTCGGTCACTTGTGAATCCATCGCACAGAGATCGGAGAACCAGTGCCTGGAGCACCCACCTATACCCACCAAGCTCGTCTCAACTGCCCACACTGTCCTCGCACTTTCAGGCATCGCATGGGCCCATTCGGCCACATGCGCATCCACGACGACCTGCGGTGGACAACCGCCGGTCACACCACACATTCACTCACTCCCTACCTCCTCCTCCACCACCACCACCATCACCCCACCAGAAATCAACACTCACACACCTCATGCACCCAACTGCCACCTCCCACGCAAGTGGGAAGTCCGCATCTCAACTCGGTCCCCATGCGGCTTCGGCTGCACGGGTGACTTGCGTCCGAGACTATCCCGACACGTCAAGCGTCGTGGATAGGAAGGTTGCTGACTGACGCCCGCTCTCGCTTCACGCAGTTCGTCGCGTTGTGTGTGTGTGTGTGTTGTGTGGAGTGGCGGTTTGGTGGGCTGGGGACGGGCTGATGCAGCACCTTCCACGGCCCTCTCACGCACGTGGGAGACACGCCGTTCAATCCCCGTTGTGTGAAATCCTGGTGTTGTGTGTATGGGGGGCCAGGTCGTGCCGTGGCGCGCGCAGTCATGGTCAGTCGACCATGACAGCCACCGCGCCCATTCCCCACTCCAGTCCGCTGACCGGCTCGGACAGCGGATGGGGTGTGGGAGTGGGAAGGGAGAGTGAGGTCAACGACTCAGCGCACTTCCTCCTCACTATAAACAATCTGACGCGCTTGAAGCTATCACGGTGCGCTAAAAGCCGTGGCTTGGAGGGTTGCCAACTCACGGGGTAACTTGGACCTCCTCCTTGACTGGAGGCGGTCTGAGAGTCAGGCTGCAATGGCTCCTTTTTAATGTGGTTTTTATGGCACTCCCATCGCAGTGTGGGATCCGAGCCAGGCGTTGGCGGCACGCCTAGGTGCGGCTTCGGCCGTGCCAGCCTCCAAATCTCTGTTGTGTTGGTTGAAATCCTGGTTATTTTTGTGTGGACCAGGGGGTGCGGATTGGAGCGCCAAGGCGAGGATCCGTCCGAGCCATCCACCTGCGGCCTCCCTCGTCTCCGGTCTTCTTGATTCTGTCTTGACACCGGGTTCGGGCGAGGGAGGAGGAGAGAGTGTAGGTAGATGCAGCGCAAGTCTACTGGCACTATAAACCCCTGCGTAAGTCACCGTCCCTGCTCCCATTGCTGCTGCAACTGTGGGGCACAGTGTGGACATCATCGAAATCGATGGTTGAACTGTCATGTGTGTGTGTGTGTGTGCCATAGAGGGCACAGTGAGAAGGTTCCACTGCAGCTTATCAGCCCACCAGTCGACCACCCAAAAGAAAAGCACATAACTGAGCTGACTGAGTGGTCCGAGTTGAAGTGGCAGTTGGCAAACCTACAAACCACGAATTTTAGCTCACGATGGTAGTATCAAGGTCGTCAGATTGTTTATATTGTGGAATGCGATGAGAGGCAATCTTACTTCTATTACTATATCCTGTGCTCCACTTAACTGTTTGAGCCGGCCAAATAACTGATGTTGAGATTTGGGAGGTGACCGAAACGGCTGAGAACAGCTCGTCTGCGCGTGCTACACGCGCGACTTGACCCACACACCACGGTTTTACGCGCGAGGGGGTAGACTGCCCTGATTTCACATGCAGCGGAGTAGTCCCATAGAGAAAGGGGCCGAAAGGCACGCTTCACAATTACGTGAGAGGTGTCAGTGGTATGGAATGTTGCAGGTGTTTATGAGTGATGTACTGGCTTATAGGGGAATGTGCGGTGACGCAGCCTTGACTGCGGTGAGTTACCACTGGTTTTCATAGAGTCGCATGCGACCGAATACGCCCATGCTGTGAATGAGTATGTGGACGGTGAATGCGGACGCGGTGAGTGTGTGTGAGGGCTCCTGGCACCGGTGCGCCGGTCGCAGGTAGATGAATTCGCAAATGTTCGACTAGGCGGATGCATGAGACGGATGTGCTATCTCAATGAGGACAGGCTGGGACGGAGTCCATATCGCTGGAGGTGGAGCTGGTGATAGCGAGGTTGGTAGTTGACGGGATGGCGGGAGTGCTTTGATCGATGTCTGTAGTGGGAGCTGCGTTGGTCGTCGTCGTCGTGGAGTTTGTTGTACGGATGATGACGATGGCGCTGATCGACGACAGCAGGGCACCAAGGTTGTGATCGTCGGTGGTGAGAAATGTTATCGTCCTGGACGCCGTGGGAACTGGAGCAGGGACGGTCGGAGAAGGCAGCACTTCGGATTGTCGGGCTGTTGGTGGATTTGTTCCGAAAATGTCGGAGAAGGCGGATCCGCGCGCGGACTGTTTGCTGACAGCTCGGGAACGTCGTTAGGGGTTGGATGTCTGCGATGAGGGTCAGGAGCGTCCGAGATTAGCGAGTTTCCATTTCAACTTTGAGAGCGGCGATCCTGTTGGCTGCAAAGGTGATTGCTCCAGTCCCCCCGCTCTTCTCCTGACCTGTCCGTTCTGCGCGAGGTCTTCCCAGGACTTCGGGTTGCTTTGTAATTGCCTCAAGGAATTCTTTAAGTTATCCTTGTAACGATGGGTTTGACCATGTCGGCGGGCAGCCGTGGCAGCATCCCTACCAAGGAGTCATTTTGGTAGTCGCTCATCGTCCATCCTCTCGGGATGGCTGTTCCATTGTAGCTGCAGTTGCCCTGGCATGACGTGTGTACTGAGGATTCGGGTCCGTCATGAAAATTCCGGGCCTGGGATTCTGTTCTGCCACCTTGGATTTAGTATCTGCCAAAGGCAACTGAGGTGGAAGGGATTGAGTTCCCACGTTTGTTTCTCGTAGACTGTACAGGTCTTTGCAGTACATAGTAGCGTTGTCAAGGTGATAGCTTTGTACATCCTGAGTTTTTTGTTGAGGTGGAGAACGTGGCGATGCTATGCGGTACTCCGAAGCCAGTCAAATGCCTAGTCAGCTTTGAAGATCTGGAGGTCGTAGATGGGCGGTCGAGGACATTTCTGAAGTGCTTGGTCTAGCGCTTCTGAATCTGCGATTTCTCTCCCTAGAAGTGTTATTCCGTCGGAGTTGAGAGTTGGTGCGTTTCTTTTGGAAGTGAGACAGTAGACCGCCCTGACTGATGCGAGAACGTTCTTTTTTCCATTGCAGTCCGCATACTCCTTATGAATCATTTAGGTTTCCTCAATCTCCGGCAGTCGTTGTTGCACGGGACGGCGATAACAGAAGCAAGTCGCTTTGTTGGCGTTGGTCTGGCGGTCAGTGGGGCTTTGTGCAATCCGTGCTTTTCAGCGAGCGGATTTCTGATGTCCGCGTCGTTGTCGTCTAACCAGTTATGGTACTGAGAACGTGCACGTCTGAGGGTAGTCAAGGCAATGGAGCGGACAACATTTTGCAGTTAGTACAAGTGAGTCTGCGCGGTTGCTCTGTCGTCGGAAGTCTACAGTTCTTCTATGTATTGGGCTAGTTTTTTGCTGAAATGTTTGCGGTAGGCAGAAAAATTCAACAGAACAAGGCGGTAATCGGTTCATCCGTCGACGCCCTAGATAGCCTTTTTCATCGACACGTCCTGCTGATTTCGCCTCCGGACGAGAACGCCGTCCAGAGGCTGCTAGCGCCGTGGTTGGGGAGTGCATCCAGGTCGCCTTCTTCCGCATCGGAACGCGGAAGATGTTGGTGATGACGAGGCGGTATTCTGCGCAGGTTCGCAAAAGAAGGAAACCGCTGACGTTGCAGCCGGCGATTCCGTGGGGACCCCGTACTTCCCTCCACGCAGCGCGGCCTGTCCCGACATGGACATGGAAGACGCCAGAGGCAATTAGTTTGTCCGCATTCGGCCCTGTCACTAAGGGTGTGTGCGGATCCGGGCAGAATTGGGTGTTTGTCTCATCGGAGCTGATCATTAATGATTATGGCGAATTTGACTTCCCGTGGTGGCAGATCCAGTCTCATGAAGCTGTCGTTGACGCCCTGTGGCAGGCATGGCAGTCGTCGGA
>CACRXP010001266.1:15991-38491 GCA_902702965.1 Spirometra erinaceieuropaei
CTTTAGGGTAGGAGCCTTCGTGATGGAATTAATTGGCTCTACGTTTTTCGAGCCTCTAACGAATGAGGGAGGGTGGTGCAGTGGTCGCTGCCGGCTCTAAAGCAGCAATGAAAGAAGGTACTGCATGGGGAATACGCTTGTACTATGGACACCCTGCTTTAGCAAAGTGTGAGCAATGGCATGAGAAGACGAAAGGATACTTCAAGGAGTACATACACCAGCAGTTTGGTAGAATTGGGATTGAGACATGAGCCCGACGCATTAAAATTTGATATAATGTATAAGGTGACTTTTCCTGTTGAAAATCATTTCAACTGACGGGAACACGGGAGACTATGGGACAGTAAAACAACTAAATGCACGATAGAGTACCAATAGGACAAACTCGAAAAAAAACCAAGTGAGATGTTGACCAAGATTCTGAAATGTGATAACGATAAATAAAGGATTACTTAGGTGGGGTCGCACTAGGGATTACTGTGTAGAATAATCTCAAGTCACACCCGGCTAATGGCTTCTAAATGTGCGTCTTGCCGGCCGTCTGATGACTGGCATTTGTGCCAACGAACGGAGAAACAAAAACGGATACCAACTGAGCATGAATTAAGGGATAACGGAAATCTCTGCGAGAGGGCAGGCTCAGTTGTTCCGTGGTCAGACACTGTGGATGGGACGCCACGAATATGCACTTGCATATCGTATCTACATACATCCACCATTTTACTCGAAAGTATCATTTTTACCACCAACCGTCTGCTGTGTTTTCCTGCATTCCGTCAGCTTAATGTCCGGCGTGCTGCTCCATTCGTAAACTCCCTCATCAGCATCATTCCACCATGGCACGATCCATAGTATACTAGCAGCTAATTGTGGTCCTTCACCCTACCATTGCCCATTTACAAGTATGAATGTATTGTATGCATTACATTAGTCTGGTTAAGTGAGTGTAGGCAAATTTCAGCCGACAATCCTACTTCTGCCACTGTTTTATTAGTCGCGTCAAGTCCGGGTAGCAGATCGTATGTCTGCAATCCTTACCATCAGATGAGGCGTTCGTCCGGTTTGTGATGCCAACCGCAAGTATGTCCTAGAGTTTCGAAACTTCCCATCAAAGGATTCAGAAGACCCTTTGGCGGACGAACGTGTGCTTTCGATAAATTCTCATCGGGCCAATACGTTTATGCGGGAGCGATGTGCAAGTAAAATACGCGAGGATGAGACAACTCGATTACGTTCATTTTTATGCGAACGGGGCGTGGGCATGGGGGAGGAGTGAATAGTCGGTGTTTTGTTCTCTTTTTCTCTCTCTCCCTCCCCCTCGATGGGAATATGCCACGGCGCAAAAAGTATTTTCACCTAACTCGTGCAGCTGCTAAGTACAAATTCCGCAATGCGGCAGAACAACAAAAACAAGACCAACAAAGCTAATCATTCATCAACGGAGGAAACAAATTTTTGGACATAGTTCCACTTTCACGCTCTGTGCGCCGAAAGCGTGAACGGCTTTTAGTGCCTTTCCCCTGAACACTTCTGACTAATGGCCAGTTTTGCAACAAAACAAAGCAAATGCGGTCTGGATTGTCATGATGGTTAGCGTGTAAGTCCGAAAGTTCTCTTTCTTGCCAAAAGACGGTCTGCTTACAGTTGTTTTCCGAAGTCTGCTAAGAGAGTTCCGGCCTTACTGGTCAAATTACTTGTTTACAGAGTTGTGTAGACTGTACTGGTGATCTTGCACCGCACTTTTGCCATCTTTATCTTTTAGTAAGTGCTTTAGAAATATAGCCTGATGTTTGTATTTGAGAAGAGGTCGTATCTTCGGCTTCTTTTAGAGTGAAACTTATGTTGATTCTTCGAAGAAATAAATGACCTTTGACCCTGAAGAGGTGTTGAAATGTGTCAGCGCTTGGGTAGAAATCTCTCAGTTTTATTTCAATCATTATTAGTCCGGTCTTTATTCTGTGGTTTATGCTGTCTAGATAAGCTGCTGATTGCCAATTCACGCAGGATTACGCGGTCCAGGAAGAGTATTTCAATGAGTTCATCAAATATAACAGCTTTTCCTTACCTCATACTTTTTGGTAAAAATTATGTATGAATCTGCTCTTCTTAGTTTATCGGCATACGTTTATTATATATGCTTTGACGGAGGACGCAGATCTGGACTAAATCCTGTCTAACGATTGTGCATAAAATTGGCTTATCACAGGAAATATGGATTCCTCTTGATAAATTCTAACGGAAGTTTTTGAAAACGACGGTAAATTTTAAAGTCATGAGCATCTTCTGAATTCGTTATTTAAGTACTGGAACTCAAAAAAGATCAACTGAGAAATTAGATCACGCCTTCGAAGAGGACCAGTTACTTTGTGACGTTTTGATAATGGACTGTAAATCTGGGCTTATTAGGTTCTGATATGGGCTATCTCTTGATGACTAGTCTAATGCTGCAGTCTTTGCCGATGTGTGCACAGCATGTATAACAGTTACTGGATTCGACATAACTATCATTTCTTGCCTCGCGATAGTGGGAAATCAAGTTTTCCTAATTTTTCCCCAAAGGTAAAGGAACTTTCGATTCTTAGAATCCTACTTCCTGTAGACCACCTTGTACATTGGTAGAAGGGAGCTCACCGATCGCGTTCTTCTGCCATTGTATATACCCATCGCAACCGACAGGAAAATGATCCCGTGGCCCAATGGTTAGAGGCGTTGGACTTCTAACCAACAGGCCGTGGGATCAAGCCCCAGTTGTTTCAGACCTCGGGGTTGGATATGGCTGGCTGACGACGGTTAACACGCCAGAAGTTGTCATCCCAGTTTCCGTTGTCTTTGTCGGCAATGCTACTTCAACGTGGGCATATTTGTTAATGCTGCTTTCCAAGTATCCTGTGCTGTTCGGATCCGTTCCATTGTTCTATGATTATAAAAGTACGTCGTCCTGGGTAGGTAATGATGCGCGACATCCTGAGGAAATTTTATGGCCTGTAGATTTGGAACCGGCTTGATAAACGGAAGTACTATGTGCACTGGAATGTCACGAGAGTTGCTGATCTTCCTAAAATAGCAATAGTCCTTGCGTTTCGACAGGCCATCTAAACTGACACGGTTTAGCAGCAGGGTAGATTTGTTGAGGCTAGTTTCAGAGAGCACAATTTAGTAGGCAGAATAGCATTACCGAAAAAGACAAGTGAGACAGTTTTGTCAGTAATCCTATTCCACCTCTATCATGCGCCGCTGTGTGGCTGCCGGTTGGGCTCGAGAGAGATACCTAGGGCACAGGCGGATGAGTGAGTTCAGTAAAAAGCGATCAGTGTACACCCCTCTACCACATTTGAGCATATTCAAACAGCAAAAGTCAGTGGAAAATGCAGACTGATTAGACCTATATAAAGAGCCGATTTCAGGTGGCGTATTCGAATAAGATGTAATCACCTCAATTTGGAAGGATGTAGCTGGCTGAAGCTGGTTGGCTCAAGACACTCATAACCCAAATCCCTACTAGAGCGAGGAGGAAATAACATAAATATGGAAATTTATGGTGACAGGTCGAATTAAATTTTTTAATCCAGTCGCATATGCCAAACCTCATCTCAAAAATGATAGAGATTATCATTTGCCCGCCGAAGTACCGGAGGAGATATGACAGGAGCCATACCCGCTTGGACAAAGTGACTGCATTAGTTATTTCAGAGTGGAGGGAGTGGACAGCACTAGTGACAGTCCGGTAAGAAAACTGTCTATGTAATATGACATGGACTATACAAGAAGAAGAGACACTGACAATTGGATAGAACACGCGGAGCATATGCATTGAAAGAGGACTATTTTTCAGACCAAAGTGAAGAAAACGGAAAAGGGACTGTGAGGGATACTGAAGAGAATATAAGTATTTTCATATCGATAGTTCGACCATCGTGGACGACGATGTCCGCCGTAAGCCCCACGGCAGGGTGGGGTCACAGACGTCGACTTGCGCGTGAGTAAGTCTATAGTGATAGGAAACATACTTAACATTTACCACGCTTCTTCATCTCTCAACCACCTGTGTCCGGTGTCAGGGCAGAGTCAGGAAGGCCGCATGTGAGATCGGATGCGGTGACTTACAGGGCTGAACAACTGGCATACTCGTGCCTCACAGGCCTATTCCACGCGAGATGAACCAAGTTTTCATACAAACGAGATAGGGACAGCTCCTTTCCCAACTTAGTTGAAGTGCCACAAGGGCCGCATTAAGAAGGACTCATTGCTGCCTAAAACTCAGACCTGAGAAAAAGACTGGGTTATCGTGTCATTCAGCAGTCTTCCATGCCGCGGCCTTCGCTACAATGTGGTTGTTCGAAAGCGCGTTCGACTGTTTATACTGATGAAACTCCGCTGACAGTAGTTAGGACGGAGTTGCCAGGATCCAGCCCACTCTCGCTCCCGCTTTCCAGCCACCAGTCCGCTGTCTGGGCCGATCAGTCATCTGGTGTGGAGGTTAGGCTAAATTGGCTGGCACATCATGGACCTGCGCCCAGGTGTGTCACCACACCCCCATGTATAGTATTTGTTCTGTATGCGCAGTCCAAATGACGAGTGCCCTGCCGCAGTATGTCCCCCATGTTTGTCCTACGCATCTACCGCGTAGCTGGTTATGTGGGCACGACTTGCATATTCCTAGACTAGAGACTGCGGATGCAAAGGGGATTGAGACTTTGAATTTACCCTAACACTTTGCGAATATAGTAAAAATGGGTTTTAGAATGCAGGGAAAGCAGAGATTGGAGGACACGGTGACGGCAGAGTGCCGGAAAGATATTACCTGACTAGGAATAGTGTCAAGGAATTCAAGATTGGTTAGTAGTCGCAATCGGAGAAACAGCGAACTGACTTTCAGTTGTTTGAATGAAAATCTTTTCTGACGAATACGCTGGGCTTATATTTAAGGACCCCTTAAGGATTTGAAAAAGAAGAGTTCTTTTGGCAGGAAAACAGACTACCTCATCATCAGGTAGTCCTGAAGCGAATTCAGATGATCGATGCGGGGCAAAATCGGTTCCGAATACAAAATTATTACGTTAAAAGGTTTGGAGGCATTAAAAGTACGGCAAATGTACGTTTGCCGAATCACGTAACACTTGTCCTGGAAAAATAATCTGATCAGAAGAAGAGACGATCGCTGGAACAAGGGCTTTATTCGCCTGACGTTTCGGATTCTCACTTGAATCCATCATCAGAGACAGTAGCAGAAAAGGGTGACTCGTGCACAGGAAGTTGCAGTATTTATAGGATGCAGTCGCTATGCTACCGCATACCGATAACAGTTAACCGCGCTCCACTTCATCAAGGATTGTTGTCCGCTGGTGCGCTAATTGCTTGCTGGCCGGCATGCAAGTTGTTAACTGCCGAAATGTCATCACCCGTGTTGGATGCTGGCGTGATGATTGCTCGCCCATCTGCCTCACCGGCTTACGCGTTCCCCGAGTGGTCAATTACCTTGGCCAGCCTATGCCGGAGGCCACCATGAGGCGTCAGGTGATGAGACCAAAAGACCCACTGCCATGGCAAGAAACATCTGGAGTCGTTTACCGGATCTGGTGCAGTTGCGGGCAAAGCAACTACGTCGGAGAAACTGGAAGACGGCTCCGAACGCGAATTGCCGAACACGCAGCAGCGGTACGGAGAAATGACGCCAACTCTCAGGTCGCGGCGCACTCGACGAGACCCGGCCACGCATTCAAGTTCGATGAGGCCGAAATTCTCGCGAGAGGGGATAATCGCGTGAGCCGCGAGTTGCTTGAGTCATGGTTCACGGGACCTCAGTCTATCAACAAGTGCAACGGCATCCCCACTCGATATTCCTTGCTGAGGCATAGGCTGGCCAAAGTAATTGACCACTCGGGGAACGCGTAAGCCGGTGAGGCAGATGGGCGAGCAATCATCACGCCAGCATCCAACACGGGTGATGACATTTCGGCAGTTAACAACTTGCATGCCGGCCAGCAAGCAATTAGCGCACCAGCGGACAACAATCCTTGATGAAGTGGAGCGCGGTTAACTGTTATCGGTATGCGGTAGCATAGCGACTGCATCCTATAAATACTGCAACTTCCTGTGCACGAGTCACCCTTTTCTGCTACTGTCTCTGATGATGGATTCAAGTGAGAATCCGAAACGTCAGGCGAATAAAGCCCTTGTTCCAGCGATCGCTTCTTCTTCTGATCAACTAGTTCCTGGAACTCCCATCTTTGCTTTTATCGCAAAAATAATCTTTTAACTATGGTTAGATCCACCAATGAGAGTCAATATTGAGCGTTTTGATTAAGAAGAAATAAAATATAAAGCGGTTAAATTGTTGGGCTATTGAGGAAACCTCTGTGCGCTTCGAAAAAAACCAAGTCTCAGAAAACAGAGTATATTACAATAGTAAAGGCATATGAGGCGCGCAGAACCTGGCTTTTTGGGCAAATTGTAAGGACGCCAAGGAAATGAAAGAGATTGTCTTGATAGTGGCAAGGGTTTCAGAAGGGCGGACAAACAGGCAGTTGCCTAGAGAGATCTAAAGCCAAATTAAAAAAGCTTTACGGACAGGCGTGATCCTGACGGTACACCAAGCATCGGTCACCTTAAATTTCTTGGAAATCGGCTTACAAAAATCAGTTTAAACCGATTTAAACTCAGTAGATCAGGGCTAAAGAAGGAGTTACTAGAAGCCATCAGATCCAGCATAGTCTGAAATATGAAACCTTCGCAAAAGCCTCTCAAATAATTTATTTTGACAGGGCGAGTGACTGGCCGAGTCGATGCATGATGAGTGTTTTCAGTGGTAATGTGATCTGGCCAAACTGGTAACTCCTGGGTCGGTTGTGGTAGTGATAGCGTTACACAGGCCGTGTCACATTTTTGAATTTCACCACTTTTACTAACCACCGGTGGCCGTCGGTTTCGTTGACTTCGCTGCACTGTTCGAATCCGTGTAGCTTGAGTCCATATAGAGGATAACTAAGTTTGCGAGAACCCCTGTTGTGTCCAAGGTCTACATCGGTCTACAATCACAAATGCCACCTCCACCCCCATTACTGAAGTTCTTGTCCATAACTTCTCCCAAATGCTCAGTATTTGGTCTGGCGTGAAACATTTGGCATCCTAACACCCATCCTGTTTAATTACGCCGTTAACCGGGGCTCTACGCAGTTGTTGTGAACACCTGCTCCCAGATGACAGCTGATTGACTTCGACCGCGCTGACGACATCACCCCTTGGCATGAAAGTTTAGTGGCCTTTAAAATGTAGAGTCATCAGTAAATGAGGTCATCAAGCTGGCCGGTTTATATATCAGCTCCGAGTAAGCAGCGTTTACGGCCTGCGATTGTGACCACGAGAGTCGACTCCTTGATAATTAAAATTTCCAGCTCAGAGCGGTGGACAGTTTCAAAGGTCTCTTGTGAAATTTCCGCCAAATAAGCAGAGTAAGGAAGATACTATCGGTCTAATTGATGGTGATCGCAGTTTTCGGCTGCCTTGACCCGTGCCGATATCTTCACCGTCAGCAAGATCCGTGTTTACCGCACATTCTTCTGGTCGGTCCTTCTGCATGGTTGCGAATGCTGGATAGTGCGTGCGGAAGGCTAGCAAAAAGTTAGTGTTTCAACACTGCTCTTCGTGACCCATGATTCGATTAAAGTACATAAACTTGGTCTAGATTGAGCTTGTCCAGACTCGCAGTGATATAATCAGCTGAAAACTGCAAACCACACAGATAACTCGAATATGATTTTTAGGGACGTTTTCCGTTGTTCACCCAGGGAGTCCAGCGTCGCTGCTCAAATTGGGACACCGCCGCCACCAAGCGGTCAAGTCAAAACCCTGTTTGGCAATTCTAGCCGAACCATGAGATATTTTCTTGACCTTTGGAAGTCGGCCCCCTTAGTAAAGAAGAGAGAGGATCGAACTACCAAAAGCAGATGTGCTGACTCATTAAATGTATTTTCGACTCGAAATGATTACTTAAGCAGTGTTGTGGTATTGATCACCATGCAGCATAATCCCATGATAATTCAGTTACCTCAAGATGCCGGCTTTTGAAGTAACTGCTTTCCGGCCGCCTGCAGAAATACACTGTAAAAAGTGACTGCTAAAGTAACATGAATTTCCCTCATTGATTTTTGATACCTTTATTGATCCAAATATATTTCGTTAAGAAATGCGAAAAACTACTCATTATTTTACTCATTTGGTATAAATTACGCCTTCTTTAAACTTCTTACACGCTGCTGTAGCATAGAACTTATTCCGCCACCGATTGTCCTGACTCGGCCTTCCTACCGGGCCCAGGGGATGGGGGAAAAAGAGTGCGGGAGGTGCCACGCGAGGCTGCTACCACTCCGATCTTAGTGCTCTTAAAACGGGTCACATGGTAAGTGCGCTGAACCAACACTAGGAGTAGGCCGGAGTCCGGAAGGCGTTATTGGGGATGAGCACCCATAACAAATGCCAATTTTCGGGGTTTGGCAGCAGACCGAGTTGCTGCAGGCTCACGCCGCGCCAACTGTGATCAGTATCGACCCTACATTTTTGTACTTTAAAATCCTGGTCAAGTGTTTGTTATGGAGCAGAGGGTTTGGTGGTACACCTAGGCGCGGGTTTTTGTCGTGCCAGCCACCTACGTCCTCTCCCGCCTACGATCTTCTTGATTTGATCATGACACCGGATGCAGATGGAGAGGGGGGAGAGTGCGGTAGGTGCCGCACAAGTACACTATTACTACAAACTGATACAAGCGGAAGTTGTCGTGCCTGCTCTCATCCTGTTGTGGAGCACACGGTGGACATCGTCGAGACCGATGGGCAAACTGCCAATTCAAACTAATCTACGCGCATTTCACTGCCGCTGCGCTCAACAAGCTGTGAGACAAACGTTCAGCATAGTCGTTTTTAATGGTCAAAGTGACTTACTGAAGGATTAACCGCTTTTGTCTTTGTCATCAGTATTTTTGTATTCTCATTGCGACGTGGGATGCCGCAGACATCTATTGACCAAACGCTATTTCGGTTGCAGTTACGTCGGAATACTTACCAGACACAGAATATGAAATGAAGAGACAACTTTAAGTGGAATTGTTCACCGTCCTTAAAGCACTGTATTTCAGCTTTGTTTAATGTCGTCCACATCGCATATTCGAAAAGGCCATTACCTGACATAAACCTATACTTGGATTTCTGTACATTACTCATTCCGATCAGTGCAATTGCCATTTGTGGCTTGCCGAAAGTAAACATGTTCCCATGAACCATAATCATCAGTAAGTCTCAATAAATTGTCTCGATAAATTCATCAGAGACAAAAGTGAATGCTTACATATTTAGTTGCAATCAGCCAACATTTTACTCTTCCTCCACTTTGGTAGTTAGGTGTACCGTAATATATCTGTCTTGAAAAATTAACCTGAGTTCAAAACATTGACTTGCTTGTTACGTGAAAATAATGGTTGATTGGAACAGGGCCCTTTTGCAAGTGTTTTTGTTACTTAATTTTATATAAACGAGGTTACTGGCCAGAAATAATAAACTTTTATTGCAGGAATTCAGTCGATTATGATTATCTTTGTTGAAAAGTGTCGATTTCACGGACCATATATCTGTGAGAATTCCGCGACCTAAACAAAATCGAATCCCTCGACGGGAATTTCAGGGCTCAGGTACTGCTGGCGCTTTAATCGTCTGGATGTCCACCTGTGTAAAACTAAGTCGAGATAGTGGCTAACGCCTTTTTTACAATCGAATGTTCTCTTAAGCTATGGAAATCTTCCAAACCAGCCTTCAATCTATTCCTTTATTCAAGTTGGGTTCTCGAAGTCAATTTCAGCATAGTTTGTTAACTATTTATAGTATAGACGTCTAAATTAACTGCTCCTCATATTCGGTTGTACAATGTATATTAATCCCAGTAATCTTTAAGGATTGGACCTAAGCAAACGAAGACAGTATACGATAAAATAGTCACTGGATCATAGAATATTAGACAGCCCTGGCAGTCCATATTATCTTATTTTGTTTTGTCCAACCATCTGAAGATGATTCGTTATAAAGAAAGCGACGTCCCTTGTTCTAATTGGCACCTTTCGGTTCACCAATAAGATGATTCGGGATTTTGTTACGTTAGTATGATAAAGGCATCGCGAGAAGAAATTGTTTTTTTTATTTCTGCGATCATGCAGAGCATGGACAGCCAATGATAAATGCAGGGTTCGCAGCATTAGTTATTATTTTTGCATAAAGGTGTACCTTGACTTTTTAAATAATGTCTAAACCCAAGCATCACAAACCTGTATGCACCTTTCACATATTTTCTAAAGAATGCTAGCATGCTTTCAAATAAGTTGTCCTTGAGACATTTCTTTATTTTCCATGTTTTTTTAGGTCATTCGGCCATTATGTTTGATAAGTTGGAAGCCGTGTGCTTATAAAAGGCATAAGCTTCCTCGCATTGCTAGAAACACCAAAAAGTTGCAGCTTCCAAGGCTGCTCAGTGGCGCTGTAGGCAAAGGTCTCCAAAGCTGGACATCTTCCCAATAAATAACACTTCCGACGCACGCAGGGCTGATCGAAACATCTTACCTTAGGTTCGATTTCATGCATCCGTTCGGATCGGGAGAGTCGAGACACGACTTTACTGTCAGAAATCAAAACATGCCATTCAAAACAGGCTACTACCTCGGGTATATCAATGTAATTAATTTTCTTTGGGAGCAAATTTCTAAAATTCGGTCAATTCTGAATGAATGGCACTGCTGATTACAACCCACAAAAGAAATTGTATTAAATAGTTCATATGCGTGTTGCTCCTAGTTCAAAGTATAAAATAAGGGTATGGTGATCAAAAGACACTTTGGTTTCCTCTGGTTGTCGATATGTTGCTTTATTTTAACAAAGGGTAGGACTTTAGTTTTTTGGCCATCAGGATCACAGAAAAGAGCTATCGCATGCATACTTTCACTATTAACAGGCATCTATTCTACTACTCAGTCGAATGACACTAAACTATCACGTCACATTAAGACGTAATTTAAAAGTCGTAACACCACAGTCACGGCATCTCGCTGTCGATTCTAGTAAGTGAAATCAGTCATTTTGACTTATAACATGTTTTTTTACTCTTCAATCCTATTCGACTGATTCCGGCAAAGTTTTCAAAATAACTACAAACGAGTACTTGGTTTTCCAATGATGGCAGTACTTTAGCTGAATTTACGCTAAGAGAATGAGTTCAAAACTTCCTACTCAGTAGGCTATCTTTTGTTGTCAGATTACCGTTTTGGTTGCTCGCGGGTAAATTAGCATATAGAATGGAATAGCTGTTGTCCCGAAAGGCAATTTTTTGAGATGCAACATCGAGGAACCGGGTTCCAGTCAAGTTATCATCAACTGAAAACACAAGATACAGTTCGATCTGGAAGTCTAGTCACTGAGTATGAGTTGCAGAACACTAATAATCAGCAAAATATGAACTCTTAAGGTGCGTTTATTCTTGCATATTTAAAAAGCACGAAGACGAGAAGAATTAATGGAGAGAAATGAAGTAGTCCCCGACGTTTATAACACGACCAGTAGGGCGCAGACAGACTTTTTATACTTGTTTGCCAAAAAATAAGAGGGGAGTTGGTTGAGTTCATGCAAAAAAGACCGGATAAATTAGATTAATCCTAGGTATGAAAATACTGGGTGTGATTTTTCATACAGTGAGGTGTAATATACGATAGATAACGTATTGTATGAAAGCTATTTTGCATTTACTAGAGTGTGAGAAGCCTGCATTGTTATGATTTTTCGATGGCCCGTTGAATTCGACACTTCACTTCTAAGTAGCCGTACGAAGTGAACTTAGTGCGAACCAAGCGTGACATCTCTTGGAGTTCGTGTGATATTTTGGTTAAATATTCCCATTAATTTGGACTGTGAGACTTATAAGCCAAAATATCACTTGTCAGTGACAACTGTCAGTGGCGATATGGTCACTTTAACCCAGATCAGCAAGTTATTTTCGCTTGACCCATTCAAAAGACTGGTAACTTACTGACATACAGCTGGTCAATTATGGAAATATTATTGTTTTAGCGCTTGCGGTAGAGTTCGTGAAAACCAGCCAGGTTGGATGAAAGTATTGTTGACTTTGTAAACAGGGGTTAATCACCTGCCAACGTTTTAGCCAGGTACAACAAATCAGAAGGATGGCACAAGGAAATTCAGCATTTTAATTAAAAACTCGCTCTAACATTTTAAGTATTACAAGCCGTGATGTCTGTATTCAATCAGACTATCGATATTCTACCAGCGTGGTGAACAACATCCGTCCACTTTGACTTAACAACTCGCCTAGTGCAGAATGCGTGCTCACTTTCTGTATCACTGGAGCATTTCTGCGCAGCAAAGAAGATCAAACTACGAGGTATTGTGAGACAGCAGGGGATTCTAAAGCTGGGCTTAACATTAAACCTCTTATGCGTTACGAGATGTCAAGAATCTTAAAAATATTGGGACTTTGGAATAAATTTCAGTAAAGGCTGTACTATGCTGGCTAGTCAAGAGCGGTCACCAAGTGAAATCACCGTCACTGAACTGTCTTCTAACCACGTTTTACTTTTCTTAGTACAAATTACACGTATCTGCCTGATATTAAGCCGCACTGGATGATTTGGCAGTTGAAGTTCAATGATCTTCCTGTTGTCCGTAAATTATTCCGATTCGGCTAATATACCTTAAATGTGCTAACTCATGAAATGTCAACCAAAATTTTGAACTGCGTTGTCGTTTCGAAAAGATAAATTAAGTAGTGTTGTAAAAGTAATCATGATGCAGCATAAATCTATAGTGATCCAGTTACATCAGGGTGTTTACGTTCGAAAGAACTTATTTTCAGCTGCATGCAAGATCTATACTCTGCAAAAAATTACCACTTATTAAGTATAAAATTTTCTCAATGATTTTCGATGCCCTTGAAAATTCAAATATATTTCATGGAAAACATGCTTAAAAATATTCATTCTTTTTCTTATTCGGTAGAAAATCACGTCTTCTTCCAATTTCATACTCAAAAGAAGAGTATAATTCGGTTTCAAAAAACTTTTCTAATTCCCGAATAATTTTGAACCCGACCTGCCGTTACACTTGCATTCAGGGTTTCAAAACTACAGTTGTATATTTTCCGTGTACGGAAAACCATGCATTTCTCTACGGTGTTAAGAGGAAACCATATAAGGTTCATAAAAGTAAGCAGTGGATTTGAGCAATATTGTTAACTTTACAAGCCACATTCGTAAATGCAGATACATGACGTTTCATGAACGACCATTTAACGGTATTAAAATATCTCACAATTAGAAATTTTTTTAAAATTGGAACCTGGAAGAAGACGTGATTTTTTACTGAATAAGTAAAAGAATGAATATTTTTATGCATGTTTTCCATGAAATATAATTGAATTTTCAAGGGCATCGAAAATCATTGAGAAAATTTTATACTAAATAAGTGGTAATTTTTTGCAGAGTATAGATCTTGCATGCAGCTGAAAATAAGTTCTTTCGAACGTAAACACCCTGATGTAACTGGATCACTATAGATTTATGCTGCATCATGATTGCTTTTGCAACACTACTTAATTTATCTTTTCGAAACGAGAACGCATTTCAAAATTTTGGTTGACATTTCATGAGTTAGCACATCTACTGTACATATTTATGCAGCAAAACATATCCACATAGCATTTACCTATGCATTTGCAAATGCGTATATAATACACTATTATGTTTCGAAAGCGGATCGAAAATGAGCGAAAGAATCAGTGATGTGGACAGTCCTCTAGAGGATAAGGTCGATGCTGAGAGCTCGGACAGCAATGTCCTTTCTTTAGGTGAGGAGAGGACGATATTGGAACGGACTGCCCATTCGACCAGCAACAGTTCGGGTCGTCGGTAAGAAGATGTCCTTCTGCTCATTCTGCATGTCTATTTAGCTATTTAGTTGATTATTACTATTATATAGACTTTTTATTTTAATATCATATATATCGTAGCCTTTTGGAAGAGGTGACTCTTTGAAAAAAGCAGCACACACGGTCTAATTTTGGAAGATATAACATCGTAGTATGGTGCTCTAGCAACCGAATCAAGGGTTGTTGCTAGAGCAACAAACACGCAAGAGTCACTGTTTTCCGTTATTTTTCAAGTGGAAGTTCACCATTGCATATTAGTTTCCACTGAATTTTGAATTTACCGGTTTCATTTTGCGGGGGGAGATAACCCATATTCTGGCGGACTTTGCAGACAATAAATATCCAGTTTCACCTAAGAGGAATGTGAATTATAAAAATGTATTCCATTGCTTTTGAAGGAGATTACAAGTAAAGGTGTACTCGACTCCAAGTTTCTCTGTTTTAGACAATCTTTCCTGGATGAATATTTACGCGAATCAAAGCCTGTTATTCGCTCATTTTCTACGAAATAAACTTTTTGCCATTAATGTTTACAGAATTTTTGTTAATTTTGACAAATCACTGGACTGTACTGGAAAAAATGCCTCGAGGTTTCTAAATTTTTACTGTTTAAAGATTATTTTTGTCCGCTTTTTGAGCATGAATAGAAAGCCATAAAACATGAAACATCTTGAGAGACTAACGAATACCTCTTTATTATTTAGCCTTGTGCATAAGACATCACTTACCTAATTTTAGATTTAAGGGAGGTTTTTCAAATAATACAGAAAATCTTACTGAACGTTTCGCACCTCCAAATGTATAACATTTGTTCTGAATAAGATACAGTTAACGAAAATCGAACGCATTATTTTTATAGGGAATTGAGAATTATTTGCTTAAATCCAAGGAATCCCTTCACAAAAAACTTGAGAAGGTAAGTTGTGAAATTCGTATCGCTATATTCAATCATTGATTTTATCTTTGGCTCATAAAACAGCGAACTTCAAGTTTCTTTGCGCCACGGAATGTGCTTTAATCGTCAAATTTAGGCTCGTGAATCTTGAATACGTTTGGGTTTAAGGTCCTTGTACATTTCCGTAAAGTTACACGCCAAAGTAATTATATAAATCAAGTTTTTGGAGCAGGAACGTGGAAAAGAAAAACATCAAATCTGGCTGTCAGATTAATCAAGTAAACTTTAATTGAAATAATAGGAGCAGACTGTTTTGATTATCTCTAAGATTCTTTCTTTTAAAGTCCCTTCCATCTGACAAGATCCGATGGCTAAAAATTACTGGCCTTTGATTCAAAATTTAATAAAACGGAAATTTCTGTGGGCTAATATCAGCCAAATATTTGTCATTTTATATGCTTTATGCTAATTTGCCCCAGATAACTAATATAAGAGGTATTTTAACTAACATGAATTAGCCTGTTAAGTTCAAAAGCTCGCTGACAGAAGCAACCACAAACAGGTTTTTTCAATACGCATAATGAAATTCTCAAGTTACAGCAATGCATTAACGAAAATAACCCTCGACCGACCACGAAGTTCAAAGCTGAGTCGAAATGGATACAAACAATGGGGAAAAAAGATTATTTAAACGGGCAAGTTAGACCTTAGATCTTCCAGACCCATGTGCTGCTAAGTAAACATTCGGATCTCGATGGAACCCAGGATTAAATATAATAGCGAACTCGACAGTGCATGCGGCGGTCGGTCTCTCTGAGTAATAAACTGCAACTATAGGTTGTTAATAGCTAAAAGAGTATTGCAGTACTTTAGATCCGGTGAGGACTTGAACAGACTCTTTAAAAGGGCTTTTCAGCAATTTTTACAAGATACTTATTAACTAGACTTTAAAGGATTTGCGTAGGCGTCAGCCACAATTTTATATAAGCACAATGGGGCGACAAATCATATAAATTTGTTTGTTAAACATCCTCTTCTAATGAAATCGTGTTTTAGGCCAGTATATTTTGAAGAGTAAATACATATCTTGCATTAAGACTGAGAAAAAAATTTGGATAACGGCATAGGCGCTTTCCTGTTAGAAAATGAGAGCTATACTCATTTTATCAAAGCGACTCTTCCGCACCGCATATTAGCCAGTCCAAGTGAGTCCGTCAAAACACTAGACAAATAGTAAAAGACCCTTGGTTAACTGAAAATTCAAAATAAATGTTTTAAGTGCCCTTTCGTCGGCTAGAAATAGCAATTTAGCTGAGGAAACGAACAGACCACCGTCAAATGAGTAGACTTAATTTTTAGGATTTTATTTATTGCCTTTTGGCCAAAAAATAGGTAAACAGGACAGTATAACCATAGTAACTTTTACAAAATGTTCTTTATACGCCTGTTAAGCGCACAAACCACACAAATTAGCGTTATGTTAAGTATAGTGCACAGCCAAGTGCGCAATGTATGATTATGTGCCTCATAAGCTTTCGGCGAGAATCTGATATAGGACGTCAAGTCCGGCAAACATACGCTTTCAATTATTCAACGTCAGGCCTGTACGGTAATATATGCGAGAGTAGAGCAGCAAAAGTTAAACAGTCGATAAAAGTCAGTATGGGGGAGAGAGGGTTGAGGGGCGTTCAGAGGTCAGGGATCAGAGTCTAGTTCCGTCAGTGGTTTAGGGAGCGGAGGGAAAAGATGTATGCCAATAAGCTCTTTTGTTTCATAGCTGTAACGCGAGGTGGCAGGCATGAACACAAATGTCTGGTCTGTCTTTGCCCAGAGGAGCCTTATCACTTGTACAAATGCTTTATGCGAGCACAAGGTCGGGTTGATTGGCCACATGGCCACAGCCTCCGCCGTCGCAAGTATCCGCTGACGCAGGAACTTGGAGTGTCTCGCTGACACTTTATACATATTCGGTTGGCGTATATCCGGTGGCTGCTGTTAACCATGTGAACCACGATTGCGTTAGAGATGTACGTTTCTGCACCTTGATTTAGCCGGACAGGATTGTGCTCTCGTATCCGCTTGCTAGGCGCCTGGTTGTTCGACCAATATAACCTACCTCACAGGAGCAAGTGAAGGCGTAGATGCACATCGAAGAGGTTTAAACAGGCAGTCTATCCTTACCTTCAAGGCGGAGAAATGAAGTTCTTGTGCATACTAGTCATGTCCGAGCCGCTGGGTACGTGCGCCCGATAAAAGCGTTTAAGCGACGATGTAGCAGTTCACTCGCCGACATTGTGAGAAATAACTCTTTCTTCTCAGCCGTCGAAATATCAGATTTTGCAGGACGATCTTCCATATATTTGGGCAGAATGGTATTACCATTCTGCCTATATATCATGCGCCGCTGTGCGGCTGCTGGTTGGGCTCGAGAGAGAGCCCTTAAGGCACAACGGAACGAGTGAGTTCCGTATGAACGATCGGTGAGCGCCCCCTAACATTCCATATATTTGTTGATAAACCTTCCAGGATAGCAGTTTTCCCTCAGTGTTTTGTATAGTCGCGAGTTCATTCTCAAGCGCATCTGGTGTGCATATTCTCCTGGCTCGGTTTGTGAGGCAGCAGACCAAGCCCCATTTCAGGCTTAACGGGACAAAACTGTGGACATTTATGTATTACCTTGTCCATAATTCACTTCTGATTTTTCCATCCGTCATTCGATTAAGTATGACGTCCAGAACGGGGAGACCCTTTTCGTTCTCTGTTTCGAAGTTGAAGGTCAACGCTGAGTGAACCTGATTTACTTTATACAGTAGAGTGTTCAAATCATCTTTTCATCCGCTATTCAAAAATGTCGAATAAAAGCCAATTCTGCACTGCCCTTGGTGGAACATTTTCAAGGCGCGAGGCCGAAGTTTTTCGGACTGAATTTTATGGTTTATTGTCATCACCTTGCATTAGTTTAGTTGCCTTTCGAGTATGTGTGGTAGACAACATATACAGCAGGTCAATGACATCCGAAAACTTCACCCACTTTACTGATGAGCGAGTGAAATGTCCAAATTTCTGAGGCGCGTCGAAGATCACCACTGTCTTCCATGATTGTGCAATTTAACCTTCAGTTTTAGCAAATTAACTTCCGACTATTACCAATGAGATACAAAAAGCATACCAGCACTGAAGTTTTCACCTAAACTTGTCTACTTAGAAGCATGTTCACATTACTATTCACAGGTAAACGAATATGAAACTGAACATCAACTGATAGAAAGTTATTTATGTTTTATATCAACGTCATTAGAGAGAATGGTTTGAATTTTTAATCCTACGGTCTTAGCTTAGGTTACAATAAAATAAACAATCTAACATCTTAATGTCTTGAAAACGCAAAAAAGTGTTGCTACTTCAGTGACACTCCTAAACATCATTTCTATATTGACTTAAATTTATCCTTTTATCTTTTTTCTTCTGCCGCAAAACCGCCTTTTGCGTTATAACATCCCAGATTTTAAGTACTTTTATTTAAATATAATGAAATGTTTTCAATGTGAAATTAAGTCTCTGCGGTTAACCCTCTAGATTCAATAGAACAGTCTAATCGGAAGATTATAATAAAAGATAAGGACCTAATCGAGTTTCGAATCTGGCTTACTTATTATTTTTACTGTCATAAATTTGGCGTACAATCTCGTGAGAAAGCTCAAAGCATAAGGAAGTTTGGCTGAACTTCTTAAACAACCTTTCAACTATAGTAGGACTCACATATCAGATTTAAAGAGAATCACTACTTACGAAACGTTTAAATACTTTGCAATGGATACCTTTAAATTTAAACGGAATTGCGTTACGCAAATTATATAAAGTTGTTCAAATTACCGTACACGTGGGCGTACTGGTGTTTATTTTACAGGCCACCATTGTAACCTATAGCCTTTTTATTCCAGACGTCCTTTCTGTACACACGGAAATGTTCGAAATGTAATGAAACCAACTATTAAACTTGTCCATATTCATGACTGCTGTAAAGAACTCAGGAGAATTTTAATTAAAATTGGGCAAGTAGCATTCGGTATCACATGCGAATTGCAGCAGATAACGAATATATGACAGACCTGATAAGATGTAAGCCTAATTAAGTCAGAATTAATAAAACATAGGCATCTAGTAAGCAGTAAACAACCTTTCACCTTGAACCGAAATGTTGGAATACAAATCAAAATTAACGCTGGGCGTAAATCTATCAAAAGATCAGATCCAGATATAATTTCCTATTTAAAAAACGTTGAAAAGTCGTATTGCAATATTCACTTGGCGATTCACGACTATCTGGCCGTCCTACGCAGCACCTTTATAACGGATAAATGCCAGTCTGACCGACGTGAACGACGATGTCTCTCAAGCACAGTTGGCGCTACCTCAGTATGGCGTGGATACTGGCAATTCCGGTTTGACTATAGAAGATTACAAGAGTGCCATCAACAGATGTTATTTCTGGCAAATATGCTTGCGTATCAATTTTGTGTATTTAAGCATACTTTTTTGAAACTTTCCGACGGATGAGTTACCCCAAACTGTTTTCTCTGTTATAGACTGAAGATGATTATGCATCTGTGAGGGAAAGAATACGATTAGAGATACCACTTCTGGAAATAATAAGAATACTTTTTAATTCTACTGCTGTTTCTTATTTTAAACATAGTTGACTAACTTGGAAGTTGAAAGAATATCTGTTCTTATTATAACCACCACTATTACATAACTAGTTTGTCGTCCATGTGACGTTTATAATTCAATAAAAGCTCATAGTGGCACATTGATGATAATGGCTAATGTTTACTTAACAGAAGAACGTTATTTATGCTTGGTCGTTTACAAATTAATTTTAGATTCTTGCAAAGTACAGAATATCCCACATTTAAAGTAAAATAAACTGTCTAATTTGAACTCATCGTTTGCAACTTTTAGACTTGTTTGGCGCGAACGGAAAGGAATGAGGTACGGGTTATGCAAGAATTGAGAAATGGAAATTTGGGAAGCTGTTAATCAACTATGTGCCTCAAGTTCGGAATAGCCGTCTTTGTTTTTTAAATTTATTTATATCGTAAACACTTAATGAAAATGCGCAATACTATGGAGTTACTATTACATGGCAAACTAGCTCAACAACGGTACAATTGTCATTGTTCTGTTACACGAGTCATATTCGACGACCTTCGTTGCCTTATAATCCCACGGTTTATTTCACTCTGGAAAAAATCCAATATTCAGTTTATCTGAGGGAAATAGGCTTACGCATTTGAACCCCCTATCTGTACATGAAAATCGTAAAAATTATCACCAGCATGAAGAAATTCCAGCAACAAGTGAATGCAGGCATCGATCCACATAGGGCACTAGTCATTTATGATTACCAAGTCATATAGTCTGCTTGTTGACGCAACATACGTCTGTCAAGGACGTCGAATATGACTCGTGTAACAGGACAATGATAATTGTACCGTTGTTGCTGACGATGTCCGCTGTGTGCTCCACTGAACAGTGAAACAGACACGACGACTTGTGCGTGGATCACTTTATACTGATAGTAGACTTGCGCACATCTACCGCATCCCCTCTTCCCCACTCCCACCTGGAGCCGGTGTCAAGACAAAGTCAAGAAGACCAGAGGCTGGAGGTGCAGATGACTGGTACAGTCGGACTTGCACCTAGGCGTGCCACCACACCCCCTGGTCCACAGCACACATTTGACCACGATTTTAACCAACAACTACAAAAGAATGGAGACTGGCACGACCGAAGCCGCACCTAGGCGTGCTGCCACATCCTGCTTGGATCCCACACAGTGGGAGTGTCATAAAAACCACATTAAGAAGGAGCCATTGAAGCCTGGCTATTAGACCACCAACCGGCCACTCCACATAAAAACAAAACACTGGGCTGACTGTGAGGTCCAAGTTATTCCCTCAATTGGGTACTTCCCAAGACACGGATTTTAGCGCTCCGTGATAGCCTCAAGCGCATCAGATTGCTTATAGTGAGGGAAGTGCGCTGATGGGGGAAATGGGCGCGGTGGCTGACATATCTAGTGACCTTGTCTGCGCGTGCCATATGGTTCCGACGATGCTGTGCAATGAGATTCCTCTGCGGTTGTCGCAGACCTGGCGGTTTCCTTTCCGTTTGTAGTGGTGGACGATTGCGGCGTCCTTGAAATACTGCGGTACTTTTCCTCTACGCCACATCTCCTGGAAAAGCGCCGTTGGATGATCCATGAATTAAGGACCACTGCGCTTGCAGATCTCAACAGGAATCGCGTCCGATCCGAGCGCTTTCCCGATAAGGAACTGCTGCACGTTCCTGATGGTTTCGTGGAGAGAGGGCGGTAGGCGGAGTTCAGCGTTGGGCTCCACTTCAGGCAGACGGGCGTTGGCGGCGTCGGTAGAAAACTGCTTTGTTGCCGTCGGTGGGGCGGTTGACGTATGCTTCGCGCAGGAGCTCCTCCTCGGTGAGCAGCTTGCTGATGGCGGCATCGTTGTCATAAACCCAGTCCTGGTGTTGGCGACATGCGCGACCGAGGACGTCCAGGGCTGTCGCGTGGACTGTATCGCACAGTTAAAACCATCGGTTCTCAACGAAGGCGTTCTTGTCAGCGGCGGCGCCGGTGGCGGTGGTATCAGGGACCGGGAGGTTGTCTAGCCATTAAGCTAGCTCGTTGCTGGAATGGGGGTGGTGAGCAAGTAAAGACAGTAAGGTAATAACCAGTTTTCCTGGGAGTCGCTTACCTTCAGGTCTCCTGTGAGGCTGCAGAAGAATCCGCATCTGCGAGATGATAAGACGCTGATCGTTTCAGCCGTCGGCACTCAGCACTGCCTTTGTAACCAGCACCTTCCGATGGTCTCGCCTCCTGACGAGGACACAGCCCAGCGGGTACCACTGACACGACGGAGGGTGCATGCAGGTGGACTTCTCTCGCTCCGGCAGGCAGAAGGAGGTGTTCGTCAGGATGAGGCGGTGTTCGCCGCAGGTTCATAGAATGAGCAGGCCGCTGTCATTGGAGTCTTCGAGACCATGGAGACCCAGCACGCCTTTCCAGGGGGCATGGTCTGTGCCGGCGCGTTTGTTGAAGTCATCAAGAACATTTAACATATCCGCCTTGGAAACAGTCTCCAGGAGTGCCTGTAGGTCCTCCTACGATTTGTCCCTTGCGGAGTCAAGACTGATCATTGGTGGAGCGCAGATGCTGATTATACTGGCGAATTTGTCCCTCCCCCCACCCCCCGAAGAGGCTGGCGAAGGCTCATCAGACCATCGTTGCTGCCCTGCAGCAGTCAGGGCAGTCGTCCCACGATGTCCTTTCAGATGGCAAAGGCGAAACAAGCACACAGTCGCTCTACCTTTGGGGCGACCGCTCCAGAAGAAGATATAGCCGGCACCCACCTCCTCCAGTTGGCTTTGTTCGGAGGACCAGGCCTCGCTAAATGCTGCGATGTCCACCTTTTAGCGCGCCAGTTCCTCACCCACTGGCGCCATCCTCCGTTCCGGCCGGTTGCCCTCGGATTGTATGAAAGGGAACGAACATTGCAGACTGCAGAGTTAGCGGACTCGCCCTACTAGTCCGACAAGTCTGGGCAGTGTGGAAGAGGAGG
>CACRXP010001266.1:43267-76892 GCA_902702965.1 Spirometra erinaceieuropaei
GATTTTGGTTGTTTCGACTGTGAGTTTAACGTCTGCAACTACGGTCAGCCGGCAGACGACGTGGTTGCCCTGCATTTGTTTAGGGCACTTTTACTGGCACCTTCCTTCTTTCGGGGGTCATTAGTGCTGTCCGCAAAATTGGTCTACTCTGTTGTTTCGGGTGACTGCCGCAATCCAATATGGGTCACGTCTTTGTTTAGTGAAAGAACAACCCGAGTATGCCTGGGACAGCGTACGACATCACAGTAAGTTTGTGGTTTCCTATGGTGTTCTAGACGGAGCCTCGTCTCGACGATGCCCACACGAAGATCCATCCGGCCAACGAATTCGACTCTACCGTGCACCAGTATGCACGCACAAATACCCAAGACTGGTTTTGACCGCCAGTCGAGGCGGTAACCACGATGTGGCCACTAGGCAAAACCTAACTTCGGGGAGCCACTTGTGAGAGATAGGTGTCAGCAAAGGGACGCCAGGCGTTGCCTACAACTGCAGGTAAGTGAGCGACCTACTACGTCCGTCACGTGAACGTACCGCTAGACACTCCTAAACCCCTATAGGACAATCGGGGCTATCAATTAGGCATTGATTGTCGTAGTTTTCCAACTCTCTATTTTTCTCCAGCGAAGAAATGGATCAGTGCTGCTTATGGTAGAATTTTCTTGTTATCTCCTTCCTAGACAAGATAGCTCAGTTTCTACAAATCAGGAGGGCTTTGCCAATATTAAAGAATAGCAAATTAGTAAATCCAATCCTTTACAGCGCACGAGTCTCTATCCAAGATCACTACTTTTCAGACATAAGCAGCAGTCACCGGGAACAGATACATTAATCGAAATATTGCACTTATACCTTATTAGTTTCTCGGCTTCACTGTCAGTTACTTCATTGGGTCTGCGGAGATGTCCAATAGTAACTGATGAAGCACTCCATCTAGAGTTTGGTCTAAAGGGTCAGCAGATGACGTCCTTACTGCAGGTATTGGCCTACTCATGTATAAGCAAATGGTTCAGGTACTCGATATTGACAAAAGGAATTCTAGAATTTGCCATATCTCGGGAAGGACGCGAAGGCAAGCAGACACCTGCTATATCTTTCACTATAAATCGGTCACTCAGGGGCGGAGCAGAGACTGTGGGTTGCCGCCTTTAGCTGGTCTTTTTCGGAAAATTTTAATCGTGACTGATTATCAATATTGCAAGTTTTCGCAGTACAAATAGCACGACATTCCCTGTGTAGATCACCTAGTAGAAACCATCGTACGCACCTTCCGTTATTCGTTTTCTGGGGACTGGCGTGCACTGGACCACAATTTGAAGTGCCAGCTTTCGGCCTCATTGCTTAGCCTTAACCCCTCCCCCATGGAACGCGACTAACGGTCAGAATTCAATTAGTAGCGCAGTCCTTCCCAGCCCCCACAAAGCAAATAACTGGAAGTGGTTTGTGCGCACGAAGTTTCTGCGCAGTCGCCTGCGCTAGGAGCCTACCTATGCTGTCTGTTCCTTAACAGTTTGCATTAGTGTTGATCAACTACACTATAAAACAAGGTGGACGGTCCCTTAGACTGGCCCATGGCCTTATTCACCCTTATTTGGTTTAACTCTTACGACGGAGATATGTTTTCTACATTGGTACTGATGGACGCACCAATTTGTCAAAGTTACCCCCGTGATCTAACATGATAATTCCGAAAATTCCTGATTATTCCGATAATTCTAAACAAAATTACTATTTTTAAGTTACGGTCTTGAGCAACGATAAGAACAGTTTGTTTATATGTCTCTCCGAGGTCTCGCGATGCCGGCTTGCCAGCGCTTTAATGTCGCTCGGCCTTGAGCCTGAGGTCGTTGGTTTATAGCCTTTCGCCCCCTTGTTATGAAGATACATCTATAATGTCTCGTTGTGGAAATAGGTACTATAGAGATGCAGAAAGTCTAAATTACAACCTGTCATTTGCTGGCTGTGGCTTCCTCGGGATATATCATGCTGGCGTAATAAGCTGTGTGCGGCGGTTCGCCCCACATTTATATGTAAACAGGCCCATATCTGGTGCTAGTGCCGGTGGAATAGCTGCTGCTTTCTTAGTATGTGACGTCAAAACTGGTACGTTCTAATTTGGTCCGAACTTTGTACTCCCAAAGAGGACTGCATGCGCTACTTTGCTGAATTGATAAACAAGTCTCGTCAGTACACCTTGGGGGCATTTGATCCTCGTTTCAAAATAACAGAATATCTCCGCGAGGGCCTTGAACGGCTTCTCCCCGCTGATGCCCACACTCTATGCTCTGGCCGTCTTTATATTTCAATGACGCGACAAAGTTCTCGAGAGAATGTGGTAGTCAGTCAATTCAAAGACAGGGATGAACTGATACAAGTTAGCGATTTTGTTAATTATAATCACTTCCAGGTTATTTTATGCTCGTCGTTCATACCTATATTTGGTGGTTTTGTTCCTCCAATGTTTCATGGCGATGTAAGTTATGGATAATTCGCTAACCATTCTGAAGTATTTCGTGGACGGAGCCCTTTCCGACAACCTTCCCAACCTTGACAAAAATACAATCACCGTTAGCCCTTTTTGTGGCGACGCGGACATTTGCCCACGGGACGATATGTGGGATTCCAAGGAGCTGGCGACGGTGGCCGGACACATTTTTCTTTCACAAACGAGTATCATTCTAAACTGGATGAATGCAAAGCGCATTGTCAACATAGTTAGACCTTTGAGTCCTAAAATGCAAGCAGAACTGGCAGTGGGTGGTTACGATGATGCACTGAGATTTCTTCTGACCAGGGGTTCGTCTGAATTTCGTCTCTGCGAACGTATATGATCCACTTGATACGATCTACGCGTTCTGTTGTTTTTTTTATACTGTGGCATGCTGCAATTATAGTTCGTTCATCGCAAACACTTAAGACTACCATTATCTCAAAGGTTGTGCGAGAGTTTCCACATCAGTTGGGCTAATTAATTGGGACTTAAGCAACGTTTGTTTCACCATTTCTTTCGTATCTTCCCTGTTCCACCGGCAAGATAATGAACGGCCTAAGAGTCGCCTTAAATGAAAATTTGTCTGCTCTTACGTCATTTTGATGCCTTTTTTTATGAAATCAGGGTACCATTTTTCACTCCATATCAAGCTAGTTTGCAGGCGCTCAAAATTTTCCTCGTTTATAGTCAGCTTTCGATTACCTAAAGGAGAACAGGCGTTTATGATAAGCAATGTCGAACCGACGGAAGAAGGTAGTAGTGGTCGTTATCGCTTTTTGCATTGTTCCAGTCGCTTTTTGGCGTCCTCTGTCAGATTACAAATAATAATTATAATAAGTATACTTATAACTATCACTGTAGGGCACACTTCCCACTTCATGTTCCGTGGAGGATAAGCAAGGCTTCACTAGGCAGACTTTATCTGACCTCTCCGTCATTTCCATTAAGGCTTCGGCCTTGAATTCATGGCACCACTAGTTAACACGTGGGTCTGGCGACGAATCTGTCCAAGTCGCTTTAACAACCTTTGTTGGACGATACGGCACCCCTTTGCGAAGTATCGCCATGTCTATAAACGCCACAAAGAGCCTGGACTACAAATTCTATGGTGGTACGTTGTGCTCGAATTACTTCTAACGGTCCAAGCGGGCTTGTGACTGCCGAAACAGAATAAGTTTTTATCCTAGACCGCCGTGTAAATTTTCCAGACCTTTTTTTCACCCCAGTATGGAATAAAAACCGTCCTCGTTGATTTTTAACTGTAAATAAGCGGACAGCTGTCAGGTGAGGCGGGTATCAGTTCGGTCGGGATTGCATTTCGAGGATTCTTTGATTTTTGTGATGTTTATGTATGCATCAAGTTATTTGGTCATGTCTTACCTGAGCCTACGTTCTGTAAGCTTTTATGGAGTGACGGTAGTTTGACGCTGCTTTCGACATAGTCGATGTCTGGGTTGTGATGTTATTTCTACAACGTCATAGCCTATATAATCACTTTGTAAAAGCAGAGCCCCAATGTAGACACCAAATTTGCGTATTTCTGCAAGTATGCTGTTCTCCATGGTTGCCTTGTGGTCTGAACAAGTACTTTTGTCTCCGAAAGATGGGCCACATGACACCGCACAGTCTAGTGGAAGACAAATATGTACCTCTGAAGTGGCGCAGGGCTCTTCAGTTTTTCAGCTATTGTGGGTCCGCCTCATAAATCCAAAGATTTTTCCACCGTCTTTATCCATCGGTAACGTGGGCTGCGTTCATTTACCGCCGCACCAACGTTAGATTTCGGCTTGAAGGTGCGACCAGATTTTTTTTCAGGGTCTTAGCTGTGCTGCTCTGTTTTTTGATTATTTTGAAGCATCTGACTTGGAGCAAATGACGGGGGTTCAGCCTTCGAATGTGTGTGAACGAGAACGGAATCCAGAGCGGAGGCGTTGTCGATTTTTACGCTACGTATCTAGCCATAGTTTTTGTATCCTGGTGAATTGTGCTGTAATATTATCTTGGTGAATCTGACTAATTTTTGTTGTGCTGCCTGTCCTAGCCTTTATCTGTCTACTTTCTTTGCTACCACCAAGGTTTTGTAGCCTGCCCTATGCATCGGATGCCTCGTGCATTTGGCGGGCGCTTGCGCCAAAGCCACTCCTCTACTAGACTTTCGGCGGTGCGTCGCACTAAGAAGCGTCGAGATATTTCAGCCGACCTCTATGAGCACGATTCTGATCAGATCAAGCTTAACCCTGATGAGGAGGACGCCTCTCCTGATTCTCAGGTCCTTCCCAAAGAAAAATCTACCTCAACCCTTACCAAAAGCGCCTCTCGTGACCTTCTCTGCCAGTTGACTGACCCATTACAGACTGTCTTCTACAAAACAACCTTCGGCAGCCGCACTCTCGCTGTTCCACAGTGTCTTTCCTGTCGATCAGCTATGTTAACTTCCTACGTATCAAGCCTTCCGAACACCATTTATAATATTCTCGCTGGTTCCACAGATATTGGGGACACATCCAGTTCCAACAACCCTCAACCCCATAATCCTGCTCTCTTCTCGCGCCTCCTTGATACGGTTAGGTCTTGTATTTTGGACTCCGTTTCGCCGTATCCTGTTTCCTATGTGCTGATATGCTTTCTGCGGCTGCTCATGTCCTCGGCAGTATTCCAGGTTTCTGTGGTCCATTCCGTCACTTCTACGTAAGTTGAAACACTGTTTTTCCGAAATGCATTTAAATAATGCAAAGATGGTGAAATATGCAGAATTTAATGGTCGTAAAATTACCTGACCTCTATTTCAACCGCTCACGGTCAACACAGATTTACAAAATCAACTGTTCATTAGAAAAACAGCCTACGACGATCAAAAGGTCGATTCAACAGTTGCGCTCAAAGTTCTGCTTCAAGCGATAAATGGTCTTCTACGCTGTTCAGAAGCCGCACCAATACGGAAGACAAAAGCAGAACTGCATAGGTAATTGGATTACATGATACACCGCGGACTTTCATGGCAAGAGTTGGTGAGAGAAGTAACTCTGTTTTCTATCCCACCACCTCACCCCTACGACTGACTATTGCCACACGCTGTGCAGCCTTAATCACGTTTGACGAGGTTTCGCCGTAACCAAAACTAGTTCACCTATGCACATTTTTTCCTCACCATGCTTACCCACGTCCGACCACCATTTTCTGCCGTTATTTTGACTATCCCGTTTGATCTATCCGAGCTATTTTATTACTGGAACGTTTCTTTTGTGTGTATTCGATGTCTGAACAGTTTAGCGAGAGGTCACGAAATTTTATGACATCGTTAAATCCTGCATCTTTCGCTGTCTTTCTCTTATCCAGCTTCTGCGTAAGTTTTCCTGCGGACGCCTTGTCCGCACATTGCGAATATCCTATCTACACTCGTCTTATATCATGTATTTCTCAGATTAACGAAAACCTTTTCTTAATATTTTCCTAAGTAACGACATCGGAATGGACTCGGTCATCTTTTCAGCTTCATAGAGCAAACAGACACTGTAAACTTTTATAGGTCATGAGAAAACATTCTTATTCTTCCATTTATGCTATTTCCATTTGTCTTGATAATAAGTTAACCTTCCCCCAATGGCATCATTTTATGGTCGATGTCAAGAGATTTCAGTGTCCAGTGCTCACTCCGGTCTCAGTCGCCAATCTACCAGATTGTTCGTTCAGCAGCTGACCATGTGTAGTAGCCGCCCCCACTCACTCACTCCGTCCTGCGTCCTGTATAGATCCAAACTATTCTTGGCTGTCCCCTTGTAAAAATGACCCTCGCGTTTTGCATTCATTCGAAGTTTATACCTTTGTCAGTGTGTCCCAGTCTAATCAGTCAGGCCCACTAATATCCTAACCTTTCACTAAGTCAGCACCGGAACATCCTTTATCAGCGACTAACTCACAGGCTGGATTCATGGACTCTTCAAAGGTACCAATTCTTAAGTGCCCAGCGTTTGTTCCGGTCATCAGCACAGTCGAGTACATAGACCGTGATCGCTTATACCCGTATGTTGGTCGTCTTGTTGGCCATCATAGCAAGACCACAAGCGTTTCCCGGAGATGACAAAACACCATGCGGGTTGCTTGCGTTGCCATATTTTCTACTGACATCTCTCCTTCAGTAGCCGGATCAACGCCCCAGCTTTAGAGAGCAAAGCTCTTTCGGGCGCTTAGTGGTGGTGAAAGTTGTTCATCTATCCCAGGAATTCCCGATTGCTGGAATGGAGATGCGTTCACGAGCGTGCGGTCGGAGTTATGCCCTGCCTGTTTCGTCTCCCAACAGTGATCTTTAGTTCAGAACTCCACTTGTTAAGAGCTGGCTTACAATAATGCAGCCAGATTATGCGTGGCCCCTTGCCCTCCGAATGCAAATTCGACAGGCGTTTTGTGAGGTGCCGAAAGCAATGATCTGCCCTAACCAGCCTACTTTCCTGTGTAGAACCATGAGGTTAGTGCCGATGTCACGCTTATTATATAAAGCAAAAGCATGGAAGACACGACGGAGGTCTGGGTCGACTTTTATGATCCATGCATTGGAATATCCTACTACTCCTATGTTTTTGTTAGAGAAAAAATAGAGCTTTACTTTAAAGAAGCCGTTTTCAAGGCCCTCCTTTTCATCTTAGTCCGCTTTGAGTGTCAGGGCATACGGATACACGGGCCTGAAGGTGTCGTTCTAGCAGACAACAGTCAAGCTAACTCTGAACTCCCTTTCTAAATTAAGGTGGATTTAGAGATTTATGCAGAGTATCCTGAGATTGCAGCTGTGCCGTTTCGGCCAAACTTCGATCTTCTGCTAGTTCACTCATCGTAATAGGTGGGAACCACCTCGAATTTGGAGAAATAGTGGTAGCTTGCGCATGATTCGGATCTTAGTGATAAAGACTTGTACATTGTCGACCTCATACATCCATCTTGCTCCAGTATGAAACAGGGTCGAGATGTGTGGATGTAGATGTGCGCACAGCGGTGTACTAGGTCTTTGTCCACCTTCTCCGCCCGTTAGCGTGCCACGCTCTGCAGGGCCCTCACATCACAGCAGCCAGACTTCACTAACTTAGCGCGTAAGTTGCCGCAGGATCATATTAGACACGAGCCGTCGCAGCGTAGCTCTCCATCCTGACGACCGAGTTATCCCTTCGCTCGCTTTTAGTGCGCCAGGATAGCCTAAATACGCGCCAGACGTCATATGAGGAGACGTAAATCACCCAGCGTCGACCCCCTCTTTGACTGCGTCCGGGTGGCGAGAATTGGCCAAGCTCAATCGAAATGAGTTCAGGTTATGTGGATGACGCGTCAAAAAGTCCCCGTTTCTAGGTGCCATAAATGGGTTTGCCTGCCGTTTAGGTCTGAAAGAATAGCACCCTTTCATTCTGCTGGGAATGGCTGCTAATAGTTTGAGCTGGTCCCTTTAGGCTCTCCAATCTTTAAAGTGATCGCGAAACTTCTGCTCTTGGGGCTAGAAACCACTAACCCGTCCCCTTGCCTCCGTGTGTTACCGAAACATTTCTAATCACGAAGAGAACTAATCTCCTTTTCATTACCACAGTCCCTAATCGTAGAACAGTCAACAGAAGCGCCCCCTGACATTCGCATTAGAAGTTAACGAAATGTATGTAAATGGATCACTAGTAAGGCCCTTATCCTCATCTCCAGTGTGGACCTCTTTTCGCCGTACGTAAAGGCCATGTGCTTCGCACAGGATCACATAATAAAGTACTCTCTGGACATAAACTAAGAAGGCTCGATACTTGTGTGATTTATTTTGAATAGTGACGTGTCCCCACTGCACTTCACTGAGGGCGAAGTGATGTTGACAATCATACATCTGGGGATGTGGCATGCCTTACCATACACAAAACTGCTGCTAAAGCCGCAGAGCACATAACTCGCGACTAACCTGACTTCACGTTGACCGAAGGCCAAAATCTGGTCGATTCGGGCATGCTACAGACCGGTTAAGCCCTGCTTTGGTGTCTGGTTTTAGCTGCTGAATTTGGACGGTAATTGTTCTTCAAGCTCTACGAATCCAATGCGGCAGCCGCTTGACTACAAACTTGCATTCCGACAGGATGGGTACCTATCTCTTATGGCATCCCTAGCCTACAGTTAACTCAGCTCCTTGGCTTTGCGATAACGAGGATATTTGGACGGACTAGAAACAAGGCCGTGTAATCGCAAATCGAGGTCAGGACCGCAGAGCGACTCCGAGTTTGGTCACATGTTACATGTATGGTTCCTTTGTTGGTTTTTCGATATGCGCCGGAGCCGGCCTGATATACCTTCAGATGGAAAAGATAGTTTGGGTAAGGTTGAGAAGCCGGCTAGCATAAAGCATCGTCTCAGACCCATTCATACACAGTAGCATGCTAACCTCCGACTTGAGTATATTTTCAGCCTTTCGTGTCAGACGCACTCATATTCCCACTCCAGTAATAACTTGGACGGGGGTTTCGTGCAGATTATGTTTGGAAGTCCGCCTAAGTGACCCCCTCTTTAAAGGCACATCAAAATTTCGGCCACTTTTTCATCGCATTTAGGTTATCTATTTCATTTCTAAAGCTGCGGTGAAATGCGGGTCATCCAACAAAACTTATGTCTGCCTTCTCAGTGCTCACATCTCCCTTTTCCTAGTCACAGAGTTTTCGCCTCTTGCGTGTGCCCTAGTCAACGTTAGATGAGAAGGGTTGCCATTGTTCTCCTTGACAGATTACCCCAACGGACCTTATCCATTGCTTGCACCTATGTTTTCTGCTCTCGCATATATTATTTGTCATCGGTAATACGTATCAGTTAGGTACGTTTGGTTCCTCCGTTCTCTGGAGCTCACGGTGCTTTTGAATCACATTTTGCATTTTGCGAGGGAAGTGGGTCAGCCTAATTTGTGGATAGTTCGCTGAATTCCTGTGGACTGCCTTTTTTGCAAATCTACACAATGACCTCGGCGCTTCCAGTTAAGTCGCTTCTCGTGTGTGTGTGTTCTGCAGAGGTGCACCATGCACTTAGTCGCGTGCCTGATTGTACTGTGTACTAGGTGTCTTCGCACTTGATTACCTGCCCACTTGAAAGCCAGTGCACATTCTCCCCGGACGTTCTACACATAAGGGCTCAGATACCCGTTTATCCCCCTCGCCGTATGGTCCCTGCATTAATTCCTTCAGTAGCTCTAGGTATTCCGCCTACACAGTTTTATGAATGTTGTCTCCTCTGACTTTGAAGGCTTTTTGCTCTATTATGTTTGGGTGCAGAGTTAGCCACATTTCGCTGCTCTGAGATCCTGCTTACTTTCGCTTTTGACAGCCTGCATCCTGTTGCATTGGGCGACCGTAGGTCCCCCATCTACAGTTTCGGCGATTATCACGCCATCTGCGCAGGCCATAGATCAAGGCCTAGATCCACTCTCACGCCCAGACGTGTTTTCGGTTAGATACCTAAAAATAGTAAGCCGTATCTTCGTCATCGGGATCTAGTATGGACCGAATGACTCCGTGCAATTTGGCCTTTTGGATTGAGCCGTCTTAGTCTGCGAACCAAAAAGGTGTGGACAGCTGCTTGTGGGGAGCCCGGCTTGGTTGGGCCTCGTCTTCTAATCACGCACACACGCACGTGGCAGGTTGAGTGCAGATGAGAGATGAACTGTCGGGTGTGCGGACGAGGACATGGTCTTACTAGTGACTCTTACCACTTTCAGCACCACGCAGCGACCTGCTGTCGTTAATCCAACTTCAGGCTGAAATGTAGCCAGCTCGACCGACCTTACGACCATTGCTTGGATAGCGGGTCAGCATACGTCTGTGGCGACGTCAGAAGCATGTGTCGGGGACAAATAGTCATCCCTGGCCAGAAGATTTTAGCATTCTCTCACCAGAACCAAGTCAAACACGGCCAATAAGGCCACTTTTTGAAGAGTCGCTGGATTTAGTTCGACCATTCCAGCCATTGGCGGCAGTCAGCTGATCTCGGCGTACGCTCACACCTTGGTCTTCTAATAGATTCCACACCTAGTTCAGAGGCGTCGACGAAATCATACATAGGCGGTGTCTGGTTGAGCTGATTCTTGACTTCATTTCTGACCTGCTCTTTTATCAGGAAATTTTGCCCAAATTAATGGAAACTTTGCGCTTGCTTGGAGACACGTTGAGTAATGGTGGCATGCCTAAAAAGCTGGTCAACAGTGTCCACGGTTACTGTCGGTTGATTCAGGTCCTGGTGTGTTCACACGATTGCGCAGCCTTTCGAGTGAACTCAAACCCTGCAAAGATGTCGGATTTTCCTGTCGATCTTTGCTATGTAGCCGTTTGGCTATTTGATAGAGCGTTTCGAATTTTATCCGCTAGAGCCATCGCCTGGCTTCTCGTTTCCTTATCCTAGTTGCGCACATTACTGAGTCCTTGTTCTCAACTACACCACATCTGGTAAACGACTCCTACCGTGTCAGTGGGTCTTTTGTCCTCGCAACTTGGCGCCTTTGGTCCGTGTGCATCGCAAATTACAAGGGCTGTGGGAAGGCGGCTAACAGCTTCCGAAACGTTCTTCACGTACAGGTGAACTCACCGAAATTCGGGGGCAGTTAGATTGTTCCTTGTCTCGTTTGCACATGCACCGATTGCCAACGTCGGCGGGTAATTATTCGCCGAAGTGAATATGGAAGACATTGTAATCTAGCGACCTTGTCTTCCGGTCCACTGCAATGGGCCTCAACACCGCCGGTAAAGCGTCCTTACGCTACAACGTTTGCAAGCGAAAGTTACTTATGCCCAGCCACTCCCGTCTTGGGAGAATTCCGCAAACTCGATAATCTAACAGATACAACCTAAGAAAATTCCCTAGGTTTTACGTAAATAGGGATTCAATCTTCTTTAACAGGTTTTACGATAAATAATTCCACGCTACCAGTACCGCCGCTCTGAATCATCGAAGACACGGTGTAGAACGACGGTATCGATGTGATCACCTGAGCATGACTTGAATTTTGACCCAGCATCTTGGGAACACTGAATTTACTGCCCGATACTGCAGGCAGTGCCGGTTTACGTATCGCTCTAGACGTGACTGCAGATCGCCAAGCAATTCAGAGGCTTCTTCAAGTGTCTATTGGACGTTTTTATAAGTGTCGTATCCGTATTTTGGTCTACCCTCCTGTACCGTACACCAGTGTATATATTTGTCGTGCCTCCTCTCCTCTCCTCCTCCTTCATTTGTATCCAGCACGTCTTGCCTTCTGTGTCCCGTGGTGTCAAGCCGGCGTTGGCACCTTTTATCCACATAGTCGGTCTCGTGATTTTCGTGTCGTGGAATGGCATTTCGCACTACGTGTCAGGATCTAGTTTGTGAAGTTTCGTCCTTTCCGAAGTATGGTGCAGATGAAGGCGCACTGTTTTCCCTTTTTTATGCATCCTCATGTGACCTGTCCCTAATTTTTACACTCCGAATCATTAAAGCTTCAGCACCACTTGGTCGCGTTAATATATTTTTTCGCATCCAGTTGTCTCAACAAAGCCATCACTGCCCCCCCAAACACGGGCTAACACCATCACTGCCTCGTACACCGCGTTGATCACTTGTCTAGAGTCGAGTACTTATGTTGTTCTGTATTTTATTATATGCATTCACGCGGCATAATTAAATTACCAGTTGTCAGGCCGAAAATCAGGTTGTCAATTCTTTCACCTTGGGGTTTTCTAATACTTGTTGCCCTGTGCTTTCTGGAGACCTATAATGCCATTAGATGGCTGGAGGACCGTTATTTTGACAGAATGATTTTTCTTGCTGAGGACAGTCTGATTTTACTTCCTAGCTCTACATTTCCTATATATATATATATATATATATATATATATATATATATATATATATATATATATATATATATATATATACTTTTGTCCTACAGGGCCCATTCCCCTGTGCGCCAGCAGATCTACGTTATCTGAGACTTCTGACATCTTGTATATGGCACCCTCTCGAGACGCATTCCTTCAATACCTGTCAACAGACTTGATTAGGAGTGACCACCAGTTGCTGTCGGTAATTTTCATATTCAACTTCTTTTCCTTTCTAGATGTCTCAGTCTCCTTCGAAGCTTACCAGCCACCTCCTTACAAGTACTCCAACCACTTTTGAACCGCCTCGAGAACTTTTCCAGCCTCCTTGTGTCTATTGTGGAAAGGGGGAATGAACGAAGCTCTGACTTTGCAAGTCTTCTTCGTTCCAACCAGAGTCTGGCAATTTCTTTCAGCTGCCTCTCCTCCATGCTCATGTCTGACTTCTCCCAGCTCCTAGCCTTTGAGGGGCCAAATCCCTCCGCATCACAGCGCACGGCGCCATCCCAGCCTCCGACTGTTTCGCCACCACGCAACCCCCCTCTGATTACCTCCGTGAGCATGGGCGTCTGCCCCGCTGTCCTCTCACCGCCTGCGCCTCTCCAGCAACTGCACGACGGCTTTTTCAGCACCCAAATGCCGATGGAAACCGAGGTCGGAGGTCTTTTATGGATGTTCTGAACTTTTCCTCGTCTATTTGGAAAGTTGAGGTAGATATAGAGGGAGAGTTGGTAGGAGACACTTATTCTTCTGGGACGAATTTCTTCTTGAGTCCATCAACAGAGGTGACCGGACTAGCAATTTAAACATGTAATCTGACCAGTCTGTTGCAATGCGCTAGAAGTCTTGGCCTGGAAGGCTGCCAACTTACTGTATTACTTGATCTTCTTAGGATAGAGAGTGAAGCTCACTGGCCGCTTTTGAATGTGACCACTATGGCACCCCCACTCGGATGAGATCCGAGCCGTCCCTTGTTCCTGTGAAGATGTGGTGTGTTGTGCGGGGGTTCATGTCGTGTGTGACGCACAACTACGGGTTGTTTAGCCTTGTCGGTCACTAAACTCGATCCCGCCCCTGGTCTTCTTTACCCTCTCCTGACACCGGGACCATGTAAGTTAGGTAGGAGAGTGCGGCAGATGTTGCGCAAGTCTGCTATCGCTAAGGTACTTCATGGGCAACTCACCGTCCTGTGCCCACGCGGTAGACATCGTCGCACGCGAGAGTCAAACTGTCGCGGGATGTACCCCACGGCTTCGCCGTTGTCTGCAGTTTCTTGTCCCCGTTGAACGCACCTGCGCCTGGTGTTGTGGATTCAGAGGTAGCTGTTCCTTCTAAATTTGTAACGTATATGCTTAGGCCTCTTCTATAATTTTCTTGTTGGTGCTACAGCGCGATTGTATTCGCTCGTGTAGAACCGTAATACAGATTCGTCTGGGTGACAACGGACGCTGACTGGAAAATTTGAGGGTTTGACCACGTTCGTGGTCCACCCGTTTCTTGTTTGTCGTATGGTTGCCTTTTCACGAGGCCCTCAAGAAACAAAGCTTCTTCTCAGATTCATTACTTAGTCACTTGTCGAGAATGACATTTGAGTAAATCTTGAAATAACTGTATTCAATTTCTCTTAATAATTACAGACTTTTAAGCACCGGTGCTAGAAGGGCTGGTGCTAAAACTCTTGCAACAATATTGCCATCAGTTCGCATATTGGAGAATGTATGAAAGTTCTTTTAACGTCCCGTCGTCATCACTATCACATCATCATCATCATCATCATCATCATCATCATCATCATCATCATCATCATCATCATCATCATCATCATCATCATCATCGTTTTCTCGTGGTTGCTAATCCATCCAAACTGAGATCGACTGGGAACCTGTGTGCCATTAGCATGAGCTTGAATTTCTAATGAAGATACTGATTCTATTCGTCGCATTGCTGTTTTCTTCGTTTTCTCGTGGTTGCTAATCCATCCAAACTGAGATCGTCTGGGAACCTGTGTGCCATTAGCATGAGCTTGAATTTCTAATGAAGATACTGATTATATTCGTTGCATTGCTGTTTATGTGGGTATGTTTTCAGAAGTATCAAGAATGACTCGTGGCTTGATATCCTTGATGTTGAGACTATTCATAGCCCATCTGACTGACCCGGTTCCTCATTTGTCCTGTTTATTTCCATGTATCAGCGAAGAAAGACTTAGAAAGACCAACAGCTCACAACAACAAACTTCTTTCTTCTCCGAAAGACTTTTGCGCATTTTCAAACGTATTTGGTAACCCACCCTTCTTAGTTCGTTACTGAATTTTTTTACACGCTTTGTAGCAGAGGAAAGGTGTTATCCCTTTCACTTCATAGTATCCACTGCCAACAAGTCTCGAAAATGTTATAGCATAAAGGCGTCAGTCACACTTTATTCTCTTTAATCCGGCGAGATAACGAGAAACTCTCCTTTATTCCTCAGAACTGATTGACAGTAAGTGTCATATCAGTCGCTTCTAACGCCTGGAAAATGCTAGTTTTAAAATTGTTATTGGCCCCTTGGTAAGTCGTAACTTGCAGTATGGTTTATTGCCACTTTCTTTCCGGCTTTTGGAAGATTTTTGTTAGATTTTTTATGATACGTTATTAGGCCCTAATTATTTAGGAATAACATATGTAGATGTCGCCTGATAGTAGAACGCGGCTCACTCGCTCTGGTTTGACCTTTTGCCTAGCCTGACTAATCCCTAGAAAACTAAGGAAAGCACGCCGTTATTGGCGCTGTAGTAATGACGTTTGACTTCCAAGGATTTTGACTGACCCAGCTTGTACATCTGTGCTGTCATTACATCGCGTTTTCAACCTTTTCAGGTCAAAACTCCGCTATTTCATCTCGCGGCTGACTGATGCCCCCTGGGTAACCTTAATCTACGATATCGTCAACGATCCCCTTTCAACCAAAGCATCCCTTTATTAACTTGTTTAATGGGAATTTTATAGACCAACTCCTACCCCGAATGTTCCTTAATCCACACCTGTACATAACTTAAGTACTCCCGATCGACTGGCTTCCTCTTGCCTTTTTTAATTTTGCCTCCATTTCAGATCCACTCCCTCCTTATTTTCGAGTATTTCTTTCGCTGAGTGCATTTTTATTCTGGCGTTTTTCATTTCTCCAACAGCGCACTCAACTTGCTTTTTACTTTCTCTATAGTCTTGTCTGTCATGCTTGTGGCGGTTCGTCTGGCATTCACTGTGGACTATGCCGTCCGTCTTGTGGAGTAAAGTATGGCTGTTACCCAAACTCCGTGTTTAGTGACAAGACTTCATTGTGTGCCCCGACTGTTCGCCTCATTTTCCTATGGATCCCATCGAAGGGCGTCCTCTATGTATCCGCGAACGTTTGGGTGTCTTTGCGTTAGAAGGGATCTGACCGGTAATGGGCTTTTCTTCTGATTGTGTTTTTCCAGTATAGACTGTGCTTCTGATCGCCAGTCTTCTGCCATCACCCATAGTTGTCCCGGAATCCAATAAGTTAATCCGACTATATCTATAAAGACCATCATTGCACTGGCGACTGTGCATTGGTGACTTGCGCGGGAGCTTCCCCAAAGCGAGGCGGACTTGTGCAGCATCGACCTCATCCTCCCTTTCAATGCTAGCCACGTTCAAGTACTAAGGCAGTTAAGACAACCGAAAGCAGGCACAGGCACTCTGGGTGACAAGACAGAACCCATATTTGCGCTTGTTTCACATGTGCTGATCCCTAACTTCTAATAAATAAGTCGTCAGTTCGGTGGTTTCCGGTCTCACATGAACGCCGGCAGGCCCCACTGTATGATTGCTGTGTAAATGGTAAACGGTGTCTTAGTAATTATTCGTGTACGTGGATGTGGCCGAATAGGCTCCAGCGATGACGGAGTATACCGGGACAGCGTTAGTGAATACGGTGGACCCGTCGTAGCTTCTGATGACGATTTGTCGGCCGTGGATTCAAAGGCACCCAACTAGGTGCATGGACGTATCCCCAGAGCTTGTAAAAAAGCTCTATGCCTAGTGCTCTTCAGTGGCATGTCTGTTGTGGTTTTCCATACTGCAGAACTTTCTACGAGGTCTGATTTCAGGCAATGACTACAGATCAAGACTGCTGAGTATCTGGAGACGTCGTTGTGCATGTTTTAGTTAACAAGGCAGTAAGGCCACGCGGTCTCCTGTGTTACACTCCACTTTGGCTCAAGCATATATGTACTTTTCTGCTTCCGTGCCGACTAAGGCGACTCCCTCAACCTGTTTCTCAATATAGGAGTTTCGTTCGGCCTTTTTCTCTGAACATGCCTAGAGATTAAACGGCCGATTATCCCCAAAAGGAGTCCGACTTTCTGCTCTTTGTTTTCTACAAAGTTATCAGTCTTGGAGTGTCGTAAATAATTCATTCTCAGCTCATCGCGTTACAGTTATTTAGGGGACGTTGGAGTAACCCATCCGGATGGCATGCTCAAGATCCTTTTATGGGCTTTAATTTCTACCCGCTCTGCCCATCATTAGCATTTCAGTGAGGGCCGCAAACAAGGCATGGTCTCCAGACATGTCACGCCTGCTTGAGGGTTTTTACGGGTCTAAAAGCTGCACAGAATAAGTCATCTAATCCTTTCACTATGGAGGAGGTCGGCAGCCATGTTTTTGTTTGATACCACCTCACCTGTTATTACTTACAGTAATTCCCTTCCAAATCCGCAGTAGGTGAAACTAGTTTGAGTACACAATTTTACGCAGTCGGGGCGCGAGCGTCCGGCAACGAGCGCTGGTAAGCGACCGTCATCAATGCGGGCTGGGATCACACCAAGGCCACTAGCAGCTAATCAGCCGTGAGGTGATGTTCTGCGCGGAGTTGGTTTGCTGGTGCCTTGACTCAAATCTCTGGTGATTCATTTGCTTTATTTCCAGTATTCTAGGTGATTCCTTACGTTTAAAACGGTGAGAAAGTTCGATTGGTTAGTCGACAGAAGAAACGTTTTGCGGAATTGTAACTGGTATTAATTTGGACCGCTGTTAATTATGGGTTGCTCCGCCATGGTATGTTTTAACAAACGAATTACGCGGTTCACACTTTTCCTGCTACTTTGCAAACAGAGCGCGTGGGAAGTTTTAGAGAAATTTGTGACAGCACAGATCTCACGTTGTTATAGTTTCAGTATGCCTCTCTTAACTGTGTCATCCACCAACGCATTTCATTTCAGTCGTAAATTTAATCGCAAATCAGGGTCAGAAGATGTGCCAGTTGTGGTGACCATGAGAAAATGGTGTGACACGGAAGGCAGAATTTGGTGGTGAGAATATCGATTCAAGTTTCATAATTCTTGCATGTATTCAAGAACGTTCTTCGTTCCTACAGAAGTTTATTGTCAGGGCTGAGAGCAGCAGTAAAAAGGTGGCTGTTATAGAGTAGTTTGGTCATCCAAACTTAAAGGACTGCGCAGGATTCTGAGTGCGGGTGTGGATCCAATGTGTCATTTAATTGAGTTCTCATAAGATGCTCAGGCTTTAACCAAGTCACCTCTGTTGTGCTCCAGCAAACCAGTTAACCAATCCACTGCGAAAACGAGTTCTTTGCAGGTTTTGAAGGTGTGGGCAGCCCTCTTATGGTCGCTGACGCTGTCACGCGGCCAACTTATGCCCCAAGCTATAATTCAATCTGGCCTGTTTAATTCGAAAGACGGTCTTGGCGTCGAATACGATACACGAGATCCTCATAAGCCAGCTGCGAACAGTAGCTTTGGGTCGCCACCTTTGGAACGTCCTTAATATATGCCAAAACATGCTACATCAGTGATGGGTCTTCTCTTTTGTCCTTCCTGGGCGAACGCGTAGTTGATTTATAAAGGTTTTTGGATGGCCATTCTGCGTAAAATGGTCGCAGAGATACTGAACCTCACACGTCTCGTCCTAAGACCTGCTTGGATGTGTCTGAACTCGTCGCAAGGACGTTATCGCACCGCTTCACCTGTGTGTGCCACAATAACTGAAAAGTTGTGTAGTGTTCGTTGCCTTCCTGCAAACCGCTGTCTCACCTTCAACCGCAGAAGTTGTTTTGACGAAATCGCCTGGAATGGGTGTCCGTTATTCATTGTCTTCTTCGGTTATGAATCTTTTGGCCAGGGAGGCTACTTTACGCAGATCACAAAGACGCTGCAGCACGTCCTTCCTGAAGTGGCTAGCCTTGCCCTTAACGTAACGGCGTCAAAATACCGGCTCATGCTCGAGCAAGGGAAGGCGAGAGCTGATTCGAGTCTGGGCACCGACTCAGTCAATCGGTGTATTCATCCTGCGCCCATATGCGGGTTCCTGCTTAACCATATCTAGCCCTGCAACACTAGTCGTGCCAGATGGTTATCGTGCCCTACAACGGCCACTTGTTCTATTGCTGCTACCATCTCTGACGATAGACTCCTGTACAAGTTCTAGACGTCCGAAAAATATACGTACCATTTTAACACTCAACTAGTCTTTTTCCCTATTTTAACGGGATTGGTGCATGACAATTAGTAAGATGGTATGTCGATTAGAAATATAGAATTAGCTGTTGTAGCCCCTTCTTTTTGCTAATACTATTTTCAGAGTATTGCCCGTCGCTGTGCTGCTGTCCGCTACGTGTGGAACTGGAGTAGTCAACAGCTATAAACTTTACAAAGTTGGGGAGGCATAACTACTGGAGCAGTCTTTGCTGTGGCAGGGGACGTACAAACACCCCAGCTACCGGCTACAGCATCTGTTAATCCACGCTAACAGCCGACTGCTGTCGTTATTAGTCGCGGCACGAGGTGTAAGCCGCTTCTGTCTTCATCCAATAAGGGAGGGCCAAGATACAGATCGACTTCACGCCAGGGGTCTGAGTCACATGGGTCGTAGAAATTCAACTGACAGGTTGTTAGGTGTACCGAAGGCGGTATGAGTAGGACGCGCTCTTATCCAAGAATGTAGACTGCACAGCACATACACATCGATACCGAAGGAATCACTGATGTTCAATGTGCACATCTAACAAAGCGATTGGGAAAGTCCTGACAGGGGCGACTGATGGAGAGATTTATTCTGTGCCGATTTGTGTGAGTTGACCGAGGAGGATGAAACTGCTGTCTGGAGCAGAAGATACAAGGAAACGAGGGAGGTGGGGGTGGTGTGGGACATGTCCGAATGCATATACTGGACGGTAGCCATTAGGCAGTCCATGCAGACAACCAGAAGGATCTGTCGTAAGGTTATTAGCATGATCGGCACATCTTGAACTATCATAACATGTCGTAAGCACAAACCGCCAGTCCTTTTTCGGATAAGATCCCGATAAAATGGGCTTGAATGAACATGGGCGAGAAGATCGACGTAGACTGGCGGAGGAGGTTTGATTTCCAGTGGCACCACGGTGAACTGGCGATAGCATTTCGCCAGGACGTCTTACGGTGGGGCTGAAAACCAGTTCAGAGGCGGAAAACTAAGGTCTCACTCGGGGGCTGGACGAATGTCCAAAAAGACCAATGGAAGAGGGACATCTCGGTTCTTCAAATTCCGAAACTCACGTAGGGAGGCCTTCAGTTGATGACGTAGTAACTCGACCAGCAAGTTGACAACCGAGCGGTATTCTGCCGCCCAAAAGGGGAGCAAAAACTGGAACAGGTGTGATTCAAATCCCCCGCCACGGTCAGTCGTGATGGTGGAAGGTGCACAGATGACGGCAACTCAGCGACTGATCAATCCACTGACCACTGCAGCAGTTCAAATATTTGCCAAGGGGATAGTTCCCAGTCACCGGATGAAACGGGCAGCGAGGTCGAGAAGGTACCGACAGCCATCGAATAAAACAAGGGCGTATAATGTCAAGGTGGAGGCGGCTGAACTTTGAACCAGTACTGTAAAGGATGCCGAGTGGAGCCTTGTCGTGCCGCTGAAGCTTAATCTGCACACGACATGGACACACCCGCGTCCATGCCCTCGTGTTGTGTCTGTTAGGTCAAAGGCAATAGTCATATTAATTTGACGTTAAAGACTGATGCTCCAGTATTCCCGGCAACGTTCCACGTCTGCCTATCCATTTCGGGAACTTCGAAGATTAATTAGTGAACAAGTAAAGTAGAGGGCGCCCGGGTTGACACCCAACAGCTCGACCGTCGGAACCGACGATTTTCATCGTGTGCTCTACAGCAAGGTGAAGCATGCACGGTGACTTCCGCGTAAATTAATTTATAGTAAGAGTAGACCTGCGCAGCATCCACCGTAATCACCCATCCCTCTCCCGCCTTAACTCGGCGTAAAGACAGTCAGTAATATCGGAGGTGGGACAGGGTGCAGGTAACTGGCACGGCCAGACCCGCATCTAGGCCTACCGCCACACCCCCTGGTCTACAACAAACAATTAACCAGGATTCTAACCAAAAACAGCAGCACAAGGGGTCAAAGGGACAACAATGACTGGCCAACCATGCTCACGACTTGCTTTGATGGGACCCCGACGGGTCTTTAATAAAAATTGTCTATCTATACTCAACAGGAGCGCCAGCGCACCTACCGCCAGAGAGCTGCCAGTACACACCAGGCTGCGATGACCATGGTTTGCTGATCATGCTAAGAAGGGTGACACGCAGCCCTGCACTTCGCCTGGGCAATTACCTTTCAAAGGCCGAGTAACCAGTCAATCATCGACTGAAAGACACTACCCATAAAATACACGCACAATCCTCCCATGCGTGAGAGTGCCAGAGGTTAGGTTAAGAAGCATCCATGAGAGTCCGGCTCTTAACTCACCAGTCTGCCAAACCACACAAACACACACAGGTAGGCTGACTGCGTGGACTGAGTTAAGGCTCCCTCGGCAGCCGTCCAAGCAACGACGCTTGGCGCATCATAGTAGCTTAATACTCGGATCAGACATGTAGCAGAGGAACCACATAGAGAAGGAGTCGAGAAACACACCTCCCGTGCAAGCGGGAGGTGACAATCGAATGCTTGCGATGGGTGTTGTTGTGTGGTGTAGGTGCCGGTGGGGAAAAGGTGTGTTTACCTCCCCATGAGGCAGGCATAGGCTAAACAGGCGATCATTTATGCCCTGAGGCAGACAGGGCAGTCGGCCCACGATGTCGTTGCGAATGGAAAAGGCGACGCCCGCGTCTCGTCGCTCTACCTTTGGGCAGCCGCTCCAGAAGAAGATGTGGCCTGCACCCACCTTCCATAGTTGGTCATGTTCGGAGAACCGAGTCTCACTGAGTGCAGCGATGTCCATTTTCCGAGCCACTAGCGCTGTCCTCCGTCCCAGTCGGTTACTCCTCGGATTGTCTAAAGGGGAACGAACATCTCAGACTACCAGTGAGCGGAATCACCCTAATAGCCTGTGGAGTGGGGAGGAGGGGACGAAGAGTGAGAGGGAGTATTGTTTCTGTTTTCGTGGTTTCGACCGCATGTGTGGCAGTCTGCGAGTCACAATCTGCACGCGGATGCCGTGAGTCCAGCTTTGTTTAGGTCACCTTTTATATCCATCTTCCCCCCGTGGGGGTAAATAGTGCTATCCCTAAATAGGGCTATTAAGTCGTCCCAGACGGCCACCGTTCTCCACTATGGGTCACGTATTGGTTCAGCGAGAGAACGACCTGATGGGCGTGAGTCGCCTACGTGATTGCATATTGCCCTCGCCGCAGGGCTTGTCGACCGTTGGGGAGAAGTTTAGCGTGGAGAGTAGAGATGGAGGAGAGGGGAGGACAGGAGGGAGTATGAAAAGGAGGGGAAGAGTGTGAAGAAGGTGGAAGGAAAAGGGGGGAGAGGAGCAGTAACACCGTGTGGGTCATACACGCACCATCGCCTATCACCACCTTTCCCATCGATACCACGTGCCCCGGACCGACAGCTACGACGATCACCACCACCTCTACCTATCAGTGAGAACACCTGCCGTCCTTTCAACCACCACAACCTGCATTACCACCACCACGGCCGTCCATTGTACCAAAAATTAGGACTCGATCCCAACCTGTCCTCATTGTGATCGCACGTTACAGCCACACAATGGCCTGGTTGGTCATTTGCGAATTCATTACACAGAGACAGGTGGACCAGTGCCTAGAGCATCAACATACATCTGTCCCATCCGCCTCCCCCTCACACATTGCCTACAGAAATTCAGCCATTGCATGGGCCCTCAGTCATATGCGCGGCCATGTAAATCTGCAGCAAAACACCACAGTCTAGACCCCATAATCACACGTCGTCCTGCCTTCCCTCAGCCCACATGTCAAGCAAAGTGAGGCCGACTCTGGGGTCTCCATTAGCACGGCGCTTCGACACTTTCTGCACTATAATAAATCCGGCGCGTTTTAATATATCATGATGCGCTAAAGGACCAGGCTTGAAAAGCTGCCAAACGACGGAATAATTCGGGATTTGCGGCCAGCTCTGTGTGTGTCACCGGGATCCGCCTTGATCCCGGCCGATTTCCACAAGCACGATGACCCCCGACTGATGGACAAACTTGCAATGATCTTCTAGCAGATTTGGCGTCAATTGCAAGTTCCTCCGGATTTAAAGGACACAACTGTCGTCCATCTCTAAAATTAGAAAGGAGACCAGCAATTCTGTGATAACCTCAAAAGAATCTCGCTGTTGCACATCGCCGGGAAGATCTTCGTCCACGCCATTCTCAATCGTCTCAAAAGCCATCTAAAAGTGGAGCTTCTCCCGGGAAGTCAAAGCGGCTCTCAACGCAACCGCGAAAATTTCGTCGGGATCCTGGCCATTCGCTAGCTGCGAGATAAATGCCAGCAGATGCAAACCCACCTCTACACCATTCTCTTGAACCCAGCAAATGCTTCTGGCATCATGGGTCGCGATGCGTCTCCGGTAATCATGCAGAAACTCAACTGCCCTAAACGATTCAAGCATATGGTGTGTCAGCTCAGCGGCACGCATTGCGGACAACGAGGCCACTTCAGAAGCATTTGCAATGTCTAGTGGAGTGAAGCAGGGCTGCGTGCTCGCTCCCATCCTCCTCACTCTCATGTTCTCTGCCATGCTGCTTGACGCCTACTGTGATGATCACCCTGAGATCAGCTCTGTCTACAGGACCGACGACCACCATCTCATTACCTGATGCATTCTAGCCTCAGCGTGTCTCTTCGTAATTATGGTCAGTAGTCGGCTTATGCAGGCTCCATCTGCCTGGTCAGTCATGCGTGAATCCATAGCAGTGTCAGGAGCACCAGCATACAACCACGTTCACCGCCTCAGCCATCCGCACTGCGCACGCGCATTCAGCCTCCATGAAAATCTGTTGTAAATCACTGCAGACTAGACCACATAACCACACACTTGCCCATCAACACGTACACCGCAAATAAACACGTCCAACGTTACTCACTGCTGGCACTAGATATGCACGTTCCACGTAAGTTAGAAGTATATTCTCCTGTTTTTTCCCCTGTTTGGGTCCTCTACCACACGCGAGATCCGAGTGGTCAACCCCCACTGCGCGAAATTCTGGTGTGTTGCATGGGAGGCCAGATCGAGTGTTGGCACGCACAGACGAACTGTTCTTGGTTCTGCCAACATCCTTTCCCAATTTCAGCATCAGTTGGCCGACTGGATCGGACAGACGACCGGAGCACGGGGTAGAGTAGAGCCGGTGAGGCCGAATTCCAGCGCGTTTTGTTAATATACAATCTGACGCACTTCAGAATACCACGATGTGCTAAAAGCCATGGCTTGGAAGCTTGCCAACTGACAAATCAACTCAGACTTCACGGTCAGCCCAGTGTGTGCTTATGCAGATTGACCAGATGGCGGACGGAGAGATAGACTGCAATGGCTCTTAGTTATTGTGGCCTTAATGGCACTCCCATTCAGTTGGAATCCGAGTAAACCCCTTTTTGTTTTGCGTGAAATTCCGGTCGTTTCTATGTAGACTAGAGGGTGTGGTGGTATGCGTAGGTGCGGATTCACGCGCGCCGGTCACCCGTCCTCTTTCCTGCCTCCCGTCTTCTTGATTGTTTCATGACAGCGGGTTCCGGCGTTAGGGGAGTAGAGAGTTCGGCGGATGCTGTGTAATTCTTCTATCACTATTAGCCGCGTCATGCGCAGGTCACCGTCCCTGCTCTCATCCTGCTGTGGAGCACACCGTGGATATCGTCAGTCACAACCACCAAACTGTCGTTTCATTGTGGTGTTCGAATGGTTGGCTAAGATTCGGGCTGCAATGGCTCCTCTCTTATCCCACTCAGATAGGATTCGAGCAGGCCCGTTCTTTCTATTAAGAAGCGGCTCCCTATGAGCCGACCGCGCCTTATATTACAAGCACAAACGGCTTTGTCAGTCACTGCTTCCGAGCCAGTCTTTGGTCGTCCTGACTCACTTTGCCGCCGGATGAGAGAAGCGTGGAGATGGCAGGTCCTGCGCAAGTCATGCATCATTATAACACAATTCATGTGCAAGTCGCCTTCCTGTGCCCGTCAGGTTGAGGGACGCACGATGGGCATCGTCGTTCGCGACGGTCGAACTGATACATAGTACCTCTTACTGCTAAAGTTACGGCGGAGATTTTAGATTGAGTCTAGCCCTTTTCCGAGGGCCTGGCCTTAATGCATCTTGAAGTAATATTTCTCATGGGCATGCATATGTCTGTAGCTGCGTGGCAAGTTCCACTGACACTTTCGATAAGTTTGTTGTATGCGTCAGTTGAGGTTATTAGGCGCGTTACTGTTGTCTATTTCACACTGTTGGACCTTTCATAATCTAAACAGCCGGAGGCGAATTGCCTCACGTCCGCCGCACATCCTCTTTGGTTTCGGCGTTCAACAAGCGTTCGTCCGCAAACGAGGACGTGGACACTCGCCCCACCTATGTATTTGGACTTCCACCTGAATACTTCGATTGGTTATTACTCGCAGGGTTGGATATACAGCCTCACTTTTGCGACACCAAGGTGATGGTTAATCCAGCATTCCGCACCGTATACGGCCCCTGTCACAATCATTTTACGTCGATCTCGGCCCCTGATGAGGATGCAGTCCGGCAGTTTTTATAACGTGATTGAGTGTGCATCCACGTTGACTTATCTCGGTACTGACGGCAGAGGACGTTGTTGTTGAAGAGGCGACTTTTGTTCTGGGCATGCGTGCGACAAAAAGAGGCCTTTGTACAGCTCGTCAGTTCATAGATAGACCCCCTAACTCCACCCATTTTGCATATGTCATCGGTCTTTAGTAAATAGCATGACAGTTCTTGCACACCAGGTATGAGCACTGACGTCAGTTGCACTGGCCTCCTAATCGAGAGGCCTAGGAGCAATTTGTGATTTGAAAAATAGTTGACAGTTCCACCGACGTCAGCACCAACAGCACACGCTGGGCCTGATTGTGGACATGAGGTTTTCGGTATGAAAAATCACTATCGCACATGTGAAATTTTGCGACGCACACTTACTACCTTGGAGAGGTATTTAAAAGTCGTTATGGCGACGTAGGTAGTTTTTGCCTACGGTAGCTACCAAGCTCAAACTGGTGACCTGTGTCTCGGCTGCAGAACGTGCGCATAAATTACTTATGTTATTTTGCACTTGTCGATATGGATTTTTCATCTCTCGTGGAAGGATTAGACACCGCGAATGTGCGTTTATCTGTGTTTTCCTGTTGCTTGACAGATTTCTAAAGTCTTCCGTGACATATTATGAGTTATGGGCGGTTGATATGCTGGTAACTGCAAAGGTGAATTTCGCGCAGATTGGGTTCGATACACTCAAAGTTAATCTTATGAATTAACAAATGGGTAATCAAAAACTTTGGAAAGCACGGAGACAAAGAGAGGACATTTTACTAGGTGGATTGCTTCGGGGTGATCCAGTCTCTGACTCAAAAAATGAAATATTAAGGTCAGAGCAAGATCCATGAGGAGCGAATAGTGTTCATGTGTCCGGGTTTTAGCAGACTCCGGGAGGCCAGCGTAGTCCACATTCTTTCCTAGTGCATCCTGACACTTTTGATGAACACACAGCATTATTGGGCTGAGCATCCACCAAATTATTTTAGGGTGATTTTGGGTAAGAGAGCTCGACGATCTGGGTTGGATTCAGGCTTGTGGCTACCCGCGCTCACCGTAATCGGTGCGGTCACTTAGCCATGCCACCTATCTGTCCGTATCACGCTCCCTGACAATACGCCGCTGCGGCCGCTTACGACTTGGCAGCAGCTTGTGGGAACTCGAAGTCATTCATGGTGCATCCTTCGCCGATCGGCTGCAAGTTGACATTGGCCGGACGAAGGCATACGCGCTTGGCGCCGGAGCCCAACAACCTCAACGCCATACACGCACAAACCTGGTGGAAGCGCTTGCCGCAACTTTATGTGATTCTACCTGTAAATTCCCTGCCTTACTAAACCCTTATCCACCTGTCTACCCTGCCTTCTGAGTTGGGAGCCTTCAAGTTGCCGACCTCGACAGGCCAACACATAGACTAGATTTAAATAACACAAGTCCACTGTCGGTAGTAAGACACTTCCATACAAAACGGCCTGAAGTAAGCGCTACCTTCAACGAGGAGCAACTGTCCCGCGTGTCATCCTTTGCAATACGAACATTTACTGCTACACGTCTTTGCAAGTATATTCCCACCTGGTGTTAAGACAGAAGTCCCTCTTTTCTTTTTTTACTTAGATAGTTGCTGGGAGCAGCAGTTATGTCTACTTTGAAAATAAATTTTTAAGATTCTTCATGGTTCGGTCGGTCTAAGCGGTAGCATTACGCTTGGCTGCCTGTTTAGGGTGTCGGTTGAACTGTTTCGGTAGGGTGTGCCACGTCCCGAATCTCTCTGGATTGCACTATCTCCAGTAAAAGAAACGTGCTACGGGCTATATCCCAAGAATAAAACAAACTAGAAAGCACCGTTTCGTTTATTATCTTCCAATATACTATTTCGAAACTTATTGGGTAAGTCACTTTCAAGATGCTGGTTTTCCCGTGTGTGCTGAGGAAAATTTGGCGGAGTCAAAAATGTAAATGCTAAACATGCACGCTTGTTCCAGAAAAACATTAAATGCATTAAGTACAGCACTCTGCCATTAAGCTGTGAGAGCGCTGTCTTGCCGGTTGCGATCTGCAATATTCACTGTCGTGGGAAGAGGCATTTACCGATAGAATTAGGTGGAGACTGGTAATGGTGCTTGGAAGAGAATTGACGAAGGCGAGGTAGATTGGGATATTTCGAGGAACTTCCAAGAAATAAGTTAAATACGGCCTAAGTTCCAAGAGGGCGAGAAAATGTTTTGGTAAAAATTTCCGAAACTGAGACTCCAGCTTGTTGCCAGGCCTATAGGTAACGCGCCTAAACGGCTAAGTTTTGGCCGTGGTTAGTATAAGATTCAGTGGTCGAATAATAACTGTACTATTCAGTGCACTTCAAGCCCTTACGTCAGTAGGTATTAGTAAGGATGAGGGGTGATTGGATTAAATTAACCTAAGTATGCAATTTGTTTAAAAATAACTAGATTATCAACCTTTCGCCAACCGGATAACATATTTTATCGATTTTTCAAATTACTTATTGGGTTTACTTATTAATGGGAGGTGAAGCTGTAGGAGCCAGTCTGAAACCCAAAGTCTCGGTGCCTTATTGTCAGCCGCCAAAGCCTGGCAGCCCTTCGACAGCGAATTGCCGTCTGCGCAGAATCGCGGCAGCGCCCGCAAACAGGCGGATTCAGATGCGCTGACCACAAGGTCCGTTAGCCTTGAAGCCCCGTGATCATATGTCCTCAATCACGGACCAACCGATCATAGGCTTAGGAACTGGTGACTCGACCTACAGATTTCTAATTCACACACGGCCGTGGCAGGCACGCACACACGAAAGACGAAACTCGCGCACCTATTCGTTCATCATTAATAACAGACAGCTGATTGAGTGCGGCCCGTCCACTGAACCAAATGCGCGTTCTGGCTTTCATTGCTCTCTGAATTCTCTTTTAAAAATGGTAGAAATTATCATGATTGTTTGGTTTGTCAGACAGCCTTGAGCCGTACATATCAGGAGAAAGTTCCACAACTTTACCGTCTACGGAAGTACTTTTTTGTCATTCAAACATGTTGACACACCAAGAGAAGGCAACACCTTCCTAGATATTAAATCTCTCGGACAAACTCGAATCTATCGCCGTTCAATGCGCAGTTGTGAGCCAGCGTTCAAAGAGTGCGACATAATTCTCCAAGCAACAGTGTTCCTCCATCCTCAGCGCTGTCCACCCCCCAAGTATGCCGGGTAGTTATGCGACCCCCTATTACGTCGTCCTCCTGAACTAGCCTAAGTCACGTTGAAAAAGGATCTTATAAAACGAGTTGCCATGACAAAGGAGCGCCGACCATACCAATTACGGATTGGCGAGAAACTAAGGGTCCAGAGACTAAGACGCTAAAGTGGCTCTTACAAAGCTAAAGAAGCTGATTCTAGATCAGCGCACAAAAAGTAGCACATTCTCTATTGTTTTGTTGTTGCTACTGCCGCTGTTGTTTTCAAGAGGCAATTACCTGTGCATATGGGTTGTATCTAGGTGGACATCGGGCAGGACTTCTATGTCGCATAAGGATGAGAAACAAACAGCTGTAGAAGCAGCATGCGTAAACCTGGTTTTAGAAAATGCTACACTAGATTCTCCACCTAACCCTGTAGCAACAGATCTCACAGGGGTACGCGAGCGATCGTGGTGCGTTCGTTGATTGGGTGCATTTGTGAATTGAGGGTTCGCCTAACCCCAGCATCGATCAGCTCATCCGCTGGCCTAAGGTGCTTTCACTTGCCGGAAATTAATACAAAAACCATAGTCAGTACCCTGTTCAGTAAGGACACACTTTTGCTTCGGAGCACGAGTTACACGAGGCCTTGTGAGCAATAGTGGGGTTTTTACCTCAACCTGACTCTCTTGTTTTTTTTTCTGACATTCAGGTAGGTCTCCTGTTCGTCAGAACTGTACAGAACAAGGACAGAGAATCAGATCCGAGAGACGGCGGTGGGCTTGAACCAAATGTCCACTTAGAGTCTGCACTTCTTATAATCACAACTGATACCTCCAGGCCATTTGCCAATGAGGAGAGTCTGCAGCAGCGGTTAAAGTCAAAATCAGACACAAACCACTCTAACACTTAGACTCCGAGGAGAAGATAGACGTCATCAGAGGGGGGACTATATCCGTACAGAAGGGATGAATGATAGATCGTTACAGCGGGTCGACAGCCGAATACGGAACGCACATCCCACGGGCGCTGTGCCAGACATCCGAGTGTTGTGAGTGGAAGCCCATCCACCTCAAGCTTGGGATGTATGACTTAATGGCAGGCACCATGCAGGGTCATGCGGTGTCAGTTAAAGACCAGTGGCACTGACGGCACCATAGGGAGCCCCGCAGTATCAGACGTATAGCCCCACTAGTACGTATATGTCCCATACGGGGACGTAATGTTCCAGCAGACGCTGGGAGTAGTGCTATTATTAATCCTCCAAATGCCCGACTTCAACGGGGCCAGCGAGGAGATCTATTATCAGATTATAACTGTTTTAAGTATCACGGGTATCCGAAGAATAGAAGCGTTCACCTCCTACTGACCCCAGTTGGAAATAGCTTGACCCTTACTTCGGGCCACGACTGTTCAACTGTGCAAGCACTCGTCGATCCGGCGGGATTCCCTCACCAACATTCCACGGGGCTGTAAAGGAGTCCACGAACTTCACGCTCTGAATTAGCTAATTCATGCTGGTGCTTGGTCATGTTCCACCGTGCCTTTGGGTCAAAAAGACCTGGCGCCCTGTATGCGCGTCGTTCTCCGCTGTGGTCGCGCGTATGGACCCCTGGAGTAGACGTGAGACTGACATCCCGATTTTCCAGGAGGCGGTACCTTTCAAAATCTGCATGGCGATAAATCAATAGTCGTCATCGTGGACCACCCTACGATTGCCATATCGGATATGCTGTCTGACTTCTTCATTACTTCCTTCACACTGTTTTCCTACCTTGCATGTCCACCACCACATTCTCCCATCTCCCGTAATTACCTCTTCCGACCGTATTACATGAGTTAACGACGTATACGCTTCTCTTGAAAGGCCAGGGACTTCGACTTCGTTTTACTCCTATCTTGGGCTCCGAAAAAAGGCTCTGCTATAACGAACTGGGAGGGCACTTTGACTCGGCGCCAGCTGTCCTGTCCATATGTGTCCATGCTTTCACGTTCTCGTCTTCTGCATTGGCATTGCTCATGGATTGGTCGAGTAGTGGCACGACGACACCCGGCTTACTTCAGTCACGTACACCAGCCAGAGCTCTCTAACAACTGCCAGTGAGCCTTGATTATTTAAGGACTACCCAGACAATTTTGTATATTTGACGTGCGACTAGGGAATGCAAATTTTGGTCCTGGCTCTATCCTGCATGAAACACAGCGGCTTTTCAATGGCATCAAGTGAGTCTGATTTCGAACTAGAAACACCACAGTCCATCCACAGAGGTGCTGGTAGAGAGCGATTTGTTAAATTTTTTCGGTGTAGTCTTCCCTATCTTAGCAGTGGGACTGGATAGACTGGCCCTACATTGTTCCCTGTCGTCGGCCAACCGATACCAACCCACGACTGCCTTTCTCAATTCCGGTCTTATATCCCAACCTTTAATTGCCCGTCAATGTACGATTGCCTCAGGAATCTTGGCCGGACCTCCAAGGCAAAACGCAATTACCATATTTCGTTCCGTAACTAGGCCAGACCGATGAGCATCATACAAAGTTGATTTATCCTTATGCGACATTGCACGTTAATTAGAATTGGAGGACCAATAGAATTCCTTAAATTTTAAATTATTCAAGGTTAAGTCATCAAAGCCTCGATGCATTTCGAGTTCAGGTGGGCGATTAAATATTAAATTAGGTAATTTTATGGCGCTATTTTCCACGGTGTTGTGCTTTTTATTTTCACAGGATAGTTTACCTGACAGATACTGACTGAAATTCTTAAAAAACATTTGACGATAATTCGTATTTCAAAATACTCGGAACAGTGCTAGGTTCATACGCCAATTTGCTTAAAATTACGTTGTGCAATATGATATGTGAAGTCGGCAACATGTTGTACGGAACTCATTAATATTACGTGAACGGCTCAGTCCTAGTAAAGTGTTTATACATACATCTGGTGTATAGTGCGTTAAAACGCATCTCACATCAACGGAGCCTACTCTAATTTAAGCAGAGAAGAATACTATTCTGAATGGTGGGATTTCGCGGGCAAAGGTGGGAATTCAAACCCTCAAGTTATAACTACGGACTAAGCATGAAAGCTTTCACTGGACTTCGACGATAGTTTTGTACTTTTGCACTCGGGTAACGAAACGTTAAACACTAAGTTAAACACCAGGTCAATGACCTGGTGTTTAAATACTGCTGCTCCACATGACCGTCAGCTTTCACAAACATTTTCCTGATCGTAGTTTATTTTTATAGGTAGCGTCGCACTCCGTGGTGGACCTATCTTTCTGAGAAAATTAGATTCAAGCACTTCCTCTCACCTCTTTTTTCCATTTTTCTAACTGTTTATATTCCAATATTTTCACTAGTTTCTAATTGATTTCTAGGATTATAATATTTTTGAAAATTTTTACCCAAGGTCAACTTTATACCTTTAACTACCGCATTTTGCTGCACATTTAATCCTTGTGAACGAAACCAAGGCTAAACAAACTTGTTTAACTAATAGGTTTCGACGTGCTGGTTGGAAAAATGGATGTTTTATGTGTCACCATTAAGGCAAATAATATCATAGCCTGCTGTCAAAAAAATAATACATCTAATTGCCTACGTCACAATCAAGATAGTTCACATTTTCGGGAAAAAGAAATTCTAATACGGATCGTAAAACCCAAATTCTTCAGCGATCTCACAAGCATAGTAGATCATCAGCAGCACATAGCCTGTCTCAGACATGCTTGTCGCCACCAAAGGCTACCTATTGACGATCTACAGACACTAATTGCGGTGGTACCTGTGAATGATAAATTTTTACCGTCAGTCAATCCGTGAGCTATTCGGCCACTTTCCACATCCCTTAGAGTCTCCTCTCGGATCCCAAGGGTTCGTTCAGGCCTCCACCAGACGCTCGTACCACCTTCATGCAGGTGAATACTGCTTCAATTGTAACCTCGCTCATGGCACACCTGCCCCCAAAGCACCCATTTCATCGTTGTGTACGAGCCATCTACCATCGGTGACAAGGCAACCTAAAAACATACCACAGGTTCGGCTTGCAGTGCCAGTGAGTTTACGCCCCCCCTCCTCCCCCGATGACCAGCTCTAAAGAGGCAAAGAACCAATTGCAGAAGTACGTGCACGCACTCCTGTTATCTGTGCCGAAGGCTGATAAGTTGACTGTCCTTGGCGACTTCAACGCCTGCGTCGGCACAAACCATGCTGCCTGGAGAGGAGTGATGGGTCCCCCTGGTCTCGGTGAAAATGGCCTGCTCCTTCTGCTAAACTGTGCAGACCATCGCCTCATCCCGACCAACATCTTCTTTTGCCTTACGACGCGGCATAATGTAATCGGAACGCACCCTTGGTCACGATAATGGCACCTGCTGGACTATGTCCTCGTTCGGAGGCGAGACCAGCAGAAGGTGCTGGCAAGAAAGGCGATCCCGGGTGCCGACGGTTGGACCGACAAACGGTTTGTCACCTCCAAGATGAGGATCCACATATAGCCGCCCAAGAGACCTCAAGGCAAGCGACCACCAGGCAAGTTGAATACTGCATCGTTGAATGTGCCTGCTCACCATTCCCATCTCAGCAACGAGTTAGCTCATCGACTAGCCAACCTCTCAGTCGCCGCCGCCGCCGCCACCACCACTGATGAGGACGCCTCCGTGTAGAACCGATGGTGCCAACAGAGGGACGCAGTCCATTCAACCGCCCTGGCTGTCCTCGGTCCCGCACGTCGTCAGCACCAGGACCAGTTCGACGACAACGATGCCGGCACTATCAACCTGCTCGCCGAGAGGAACCGACTGCACAAGACCTACATTAACCGCCCTGTCGATGCAAACTAAGCAGCCTTCAATCCTAGTCGCTTTCTTACGTAACAGCGGCTGCGGGAAATACAGAACGTCCGGATGGCTTGTATGACCGAGGAGATCCAAGGGTGCGCTGACCGCAAAGAATGGGAGAACTGTATCGCTGCGATCAAGGCTGCCCCCAGTGCCACAGCCAAAGGAACCACTGCTCTTTTGAACGCCGACAGAACTACCCTACTCACTGAGAAGGGACA
>CACRXP010001267.1:32229-73318 GCA_902702965.1 Spirometra erinaceieuropaei
ACACAAAGGTCTATTTGGGCATGGCACTACTCAAAAAAATTATGAGATGATCTGCGATGAACCTGCGGAAGTGCCGACTTAACCTTATACGCACCAATAAAACAGTGAGAAACCCCAGTTACAAACGTGCACCTTCTTGCTTACATATTCAGCCAAGTTATGGAGGGACAGTTTGGTATTTGCGGCGCCATATATGACAACACACAGGGGGACACGGGTCACGCAACGTCTCATCAGTCCGGATTTACTGAACACCAGACAAGAATTGGGACCCACCTTGCCTGGAGTGAGCAGTCAACTGAGCCCCGGGCGATCTAAGTAATTATTCTAAACTACCACCGCGGATTAAGTGGCAATGAAAAACTGCAGACATACCAGGCGCGGCAACAAGACTGACTTAACAAAGGTTCACTAAGTGTGATTAATGGATAAAGACGCAATATGAGACCCAGGGTTGTACATTACATACTGCAGCCTACAGAATTCCAAAACAACAGATTTACGTCGCCAGCTAAGACAGCGGTGCCATCCGTTCAGTCACTGCAACCCCACAAGGAAATCTTTCGTGAAAGCGAGTACTACAGGGTTTTCTCTTCCCAACTCCGTTAGAATCGGTGTACCTTTCTAGACGTTGTCATTGATACTAGGGATTTCCTTCTCTCAGGGCCATGGGGTTTGGTTTACCTTTCGATAAGTTGCCATCAATACCGGCCACAGGTTCAACAGCGTTGTCTTTAGCGGCTACATCGATGCCATCCGCTGAGTCACTGCACCCGCACATCGAAATCTTTCGTAAAGGGCTAGTTCAAGGGATTCTCTTTCTCCCCCTTGTCAGGTTCAGTTAACTTATCGATAGGCTACGATCCGTACTAGGGGTTTTGTTCCTCAACCGCCTGGGATTCGGTTCAACTTTCGATTACTTACCATCTGAACTGGCATCCGGTTCGATAGCGTGGCTTTAGTGACAGCCGATGGGGATGATCAGCATTGCATGTAATCTTTCGTTTGCCGTATCTGGTACCGGTTTCGGCTTCGTTGACCATGTCGCTCTCAGCGACCGTTTTTTCCCTGCCACAACCATCGCAGCCACTTTCCCCGCGCGTATGGACAAGCGATATTAACACAAGTTAAAAGAAACACTAATAATTCGTTTAAGGGACCTTTTTACAAAAGACTTTATTACAGGTTGGACATATTTCGGCGTGGAGTGTTCTGCTTAACGGGAAATGTCTGGGCAAGATGTCCAAGAAAGGTATTCCAGGTCACATTCAGATCACTTCGGTCGAGACGGTACCATATTCTGTACCGGGTTTCGTCCAGATGAGCCGAGAGGGACCTTCCGGAGACCGGTCCACTTTCTCGCAGTTTTCTCTTCAGACGGCTCCAATACGCCTCGATAGCCTTTGTGTGGTGGCCTGTTTCGGGATTCACAAAATTCCTGGAGTGGTTGACAGTGCATTGGTCTTATCCTTCTGCAGGTAGGGCACTGTGTGCCTTCCATTCGTCCGTAATTATTATGCTGCCGGGGGCGACCCATTTCTTTATCATGGCTCTAATAGAGGGCCAGCTCCCAGCCTTCCGCTGCTGGCTATCGTAGATGCCGAGTACCCAGTACGGCCTTCGCATACGTCCAACATTATATTTCCTTCTGCTGACCATTGTTTCATTAATCTGCACTTAAATTACGGGCTCGCCAAGTTGCCTGGTTATCTTTATCAAGGCGGCTGAACATACGTCGCGGCATGCGCGATACCAGCTGGACGCTGTGTTGTGCGCTATCTCTACTTCTTGCTCACACTGTTTCAGTCTGTCTCCTCTTACGAACGCCAGCATCATTTTCATTATCTTCGTGATGATGACGCGGCTGCCTTCAAAGATCGACCCGGTTCGAACTGACTTCCGACTGTGACATCTGCACTGAAAAACAGTACCGTCAGTGCACACATATTCCTCTTATGCAGCCTCATCGGTTTGCGGTATGCGCAGGCTTGGATTGTTGGCAGGAGGCCTTTTCCCTGACAATACGATAACACGTTGGGCGTTTCAATTGCTCTTCTACTGCTGTCCACCCTTGAGGGCGCATCGACTTGAGTACGCCTTCTTTTAGCATTTGGAGGCCTCTCCACAGCATTTCTACAATATAAAAACACAACTTTATTACACTAATGTTGCATACTGGCATTGCTATCGTAATAATACAAGAAGATTGTGCGTCATTAGTAATCGCTTCTCTTATTTTCACTTAGATATTAACTATTCGGACATTAGGCATAGGTTCAGCAGTTCATTTGGTTAAACTTACCTTTGTTGGACACCTCGTTCATCTAAACGTTCTTCGCGGTACTGCAGCATAGCGTCCTGCGGTTGGGTCAACGTTCGCGCTTTACTCCTATGGGGTCTTCAGTACCGTATGTCCCTGGGTTTCATTGGCCACTTCAGTGCCCTGGTCTCTGATCTTAGAGTTATTATTGTACGGGTGTTATATTTGGTGAATTTTGGTGCTATGGTGTTAGATATCATCCTATTTTAATTTCCTGGTTCGTTTTCAAGGTTGCAAACGGACTTACTCTAGTTTATTCATGTTTTTTTATAACAGTCGTCACAAAAGCCCTTCCCGCTTGTCAACCTTTTCACCCATTTGCCCCAACCGTATAACCCCTCCTTCCACCGGTCCCGTCAGGCAAGTGGACCTATCTTGTGTTATTTGAAATGGGTCTCATATTGAGTCGTTGCCGATTAACGTACTGATAAATTTAAGTCGTGGTTTCAGATCGACTCCTTAACCATGGCATGCTGGATATTCAGCGAAGATCTTCACAGTCCTCACACTACTCAGAAAAAAATCACGACCTAACAACAATTTGACAGTTCGGTCGTCGTTTCTCATGATGCCCGCCGTGTGCCCAACAGAGGGATGGGTGTAGGGACGGTGACCTGCACGAATCAGTTTAGTGATATAAGACTTGCTTTCCAAGTACAGAACTCTCTCCTCTTTCATCCCTCTGCGTCAGTTGTCATGACAGCATAAGAAGACTGGAGGCGGGAGAGGGCGCAGGTAGCTGCTACGGCGCCAGCCTGTGTCTAATTGTGCCACCAAACCGCCTGGTCTACACATAAACAGCCAGGATTTCACACAGATAAGGGGAGACAAGTAGGAGTTATCCCGTCAAGTGGTAGTCTTCCAAGTCACGGCTTTAAGTGTATCGTGATGGTCTCAAGCGTGTCATATTGCTTATCGTGAGGAATACGCACTGAGAGTCGACCTCAATCTCCTTTTTCTCTTCCGGGCACCAGCTGCCCGTCCGAGCCGGGCAGATGACTGCGCGTGCCACGCACACGACCTGATGTCCTGCACAACACATCAGGATTTCACACAAAGGGAGGTATGTGCGAGTGCCATGGAGGCCACATTAGAAAGGAGCCATTGCAGCCTGATTGTAGGTGTACCTGTCAGCCACTTCACAGACCCACAGATACACTAGGCTGGCTGTGAGGTCTGAGTTGAATCGCAAGCTGGTTACCTTCCGAGCCATATGCAACATGTGTGTATTCTCAGGTCTATCCAAAATCTTCTCATCTTTAAAAGGAGCATTCAAAAGCTAACTTCCTAAATCATTCGGTTGAAAACAGAAATGTTTTCGTACGACATGTGTAAGGCTCTGGGCTTCCAACGAACCAAGTATAAAAAGTCAAGTTGGCAAACACGTGTTTCGGTAATTCTTCCTCAGGCCAATACAATTACACGAAGGAATGAAAATGTACAAAATTAACAGTGTCTCATGGGCTATTAATTCATTAACGCTCATCTTCCCCACGCCGCCCGCATGACGAGGTCGGCGGGTTTTGGTCCCTAGAGTTAGGGGAGGGGGGTAAGAGAGTCTTTGAGTGATGTTCTTGGATTGAGTACAAGGAGTCCCCGTCACTGTAATTAGGGATTTGAGGCGGCATGTCGTCATCACTTGGGGTTGGCGTTGGCCATGGCAGAGAGAACGCTTGTGTCAGGGTATTCTGACAGCATAACACCGGATTCGCTAACCGTATATCCACTGCCCGGCCGTGGCTAGTATCCGTTGGCGTAGGCATTTAGAGAAGCTTGTTGGTGTCCGATAGACAACCTGAAATGCTTCTTCGGCACCGACTCGGTGATCCGTATCGATTAAATGTGCTAGAATAGAAATCGAAATCGATCAGGTCTCACCTGTCTAGCCAGGCGGGCATATGTTCACGCACCCTCTTTACCAGGCGTCTCGTTGTACGGCCGATATATGCCGCTCCAAAGGAGCAAGTGGATGAGTAAATGCACATTGATGTGGCCTCCAACGGTAGTCTGTCTTCACCTCCCAAACGTAGGAGGGGAGAGTTTTTGAAACATACGCGTAAGTTCGTCGCGCGGAATGCTCTCGTGATAGCTGTAGTTAAGCGCCGTCTGACTAGTTCGCTCTCTGTGTCCCCTGCAAAAGGCGGTCTTATAACGTTAATATTTTTAATAGCTTCAACGAACTGAACGGAGTCTTTCAAAATTCGAGGATACAGGTGACCTTGCCGTGGATTTAGTCTATCCACTAACCACTTTGCAACGGTGTGATAGGGCGAATTCCTCATATCCAGGATTGGACGTAGGGGCAGCCCTTGTTTGTGGATTTTAGGAAAGCCGTACATTCTTGGTATTGTCGTGCCCGCCGGCCTTAGTCGTTCATACTCTTTACTAGACAAATGGCCTTCTTTGCAGAGGTCTTTGTGACCAAGTTTACTTCAGTCATATGTTTTACTTGACAGTTCGAGGACTTCATTCAACCTCATGACTTCCTGGACTTACTGTATTTAACGGCGGTTAAGGAATACCAAGTACTAGCATCATCACAGGATGAGACTCGAGATCCATCGTATTTGGCAGATAACCGGCGCTAAAGGCCGGCTCTACAATCACGACTGGTGGACGCGACGGGAACCTGACAGGAAAACTAACAAGCTGGTGGCGCCTTCCCCGACAGGTCTTACAATCGTCGTCAACTCTGTGATGCTAGGAAGGAAAAGTGATTCGGACAAAAGTTGATGGATAAGTTGGAAGATCGGGGCGCTGTCTCTAGTACCTAAACCTATAACAATGACTCAAAGCCGTAGCACAAGCGGGATCACATTTTGCACTAGCAGACTGCTCCTGCTAGTGAAGGGAATGTAAGAAGTCAATTTATCAGCATTTATTGGGTCTGTGAGGGCGCACGATACTTGGAATAAGTCAAAGAGTACACAAAGTTAGAGATATGGAATGTTTCAAATAGTCTAAAAACCCCGGTCGCAAAACTAGTAAAAAAACATATGAAAAGAATGCCAGAATAGTTTTCACATCTGTGTAGAAGCTAAAATAAGAAGAAAGCGGTAAAATACACCGGTTTAGTGAAAACTACTTAATGGCCCACTAAATAAGAGGACCGGCACGACCCAGGGCAAATTAAAGGCTCCAACAGCTCACTAGTACTTCTGGCAGTTTCCGCTACTCTACACGTGCGCAAATGTACTTAAAAGGGAGCCCTTCCAAAATAGCACTCAAGTCGGTCAAGACTGACTCTCCCCTTAAAGGTCACCATAAGTTCCCATTTTAAAGAAACTAATTCTGCGAATCCAGATAATCAGTCTAGTTGTAATAAAGAAAAAAGACAGTGGAAGACTTATAATTCTGCCCGAAATTAATGCATCCCGCGAAACGACTTTTTGGGGTTTGTCTGGAATGAATACGAATAGTTGAATCGAATGATATCAAGTTCGCGTGGCAATCTTTGGTGCAATTACAAACGAGAGTGTAGGCCAGGAGACATAAGAGGAACGTTGGAGACCCATTGAAGGCAGAATGTCCCCGTAGTTGAACCCTTCAGCTGTCCACCCTCACAAGCACTAAGGGCCATATGAAATTTTAGATAAGGTACGTTTAGGGAGGCAAGAGCTGGAGTACACTTACGTGAGCATGCCATGCTGTTTGCACAAATTTAAAATTTCACAGGGAATAGACGTAGCAGCATCTCGTAGGTGAGCAGGGTGACGCCAAACTGGGGACTGGAGCGGAGTACACGAGCCGTTGCACCCTTCCAAAAGGCGCGACCACCCTCTTCAGACCAGATTGTGACGATGGCGTGTCGGATGCCGGTGTACGTGGTCTGCCCGGGCCGAGGAAACACCTGTAGGTACAGGAGTTACGGGCAAAAGAAAAAGTTGAGTGTTTGGGCGGACGCTTGGAGGTTATGAGCGGGGTTTTCAAATCAAACATTGATGGCAAAATACCTAATAAAGTGAGCAGACACACGGTAATGATAGTTCAGAGCGAGCTTGAGGGAAACCAGTGAAAAGCTGTCGATTTCACAAAACGATCCAGTCAGTGTTCGACTTGTGCTTCAATACCGCCCCGACGTCAATTCGTCCTTCACTTTTGCACCTCATCAAGTAGCAACGGAGAACGGGGCTCAGGTTAGATACGACTACTAAATGGGTGCGGCCTGCGAAGCTCGAAAAGCCCCACAAATTTCCTGATGCCCAGTCCGAGTACCAGAAAAATTCGAAGTCAGTTCACATAACTGGGTCTACCGTCCATTTTGGAAAACTCAGGAGATATTCGCGGCTACTTTAAGGATGACCGGGGATGATCACCCTGATTTTTGTGTGATCTGCTCGGCTGACTCCCAAAAGTACTTGCGATCAGGGTCGTGTCCGCAAGACACTACTTTCTACCAAATAACAAAGTAACCGTAGGACGTGGAAAGCCCAACCGCTAGGTGGTCATGCATGCGAAGACAAAGGCAGACTCCCGATTCTGGCCAAAGCACAACACTACCCGAGCGATCCATCTCCATCACAGCAAGGATCTGCATGTATTAGGCATCCGTCCTCCTCTACAGCTGTGAATGCAGGGCTGTTCGCATCGCAGATAAACGAAAATTGGAGGTTTGTCTACCGCTGCCTGAGGACTCTTCTTCGAGTGAATTACACCGACGTTGTCTCGAATTAAACAGCCCGTACTCGCCGTGATAATATCGCAAGGGTTTCTGAGATCACCCAGGGAAGATGACGGGAATGGTTTGACCACGTTTTCTGTCTTTGGCTTTACGAACTCAGTGTTGCTGCCCCGGTTCACGCCGCTGTCCGTCTGGATGCCTTGAAGAGGTCAATTCAAAATGCGGCTCGACATAATTCACGACATGATGGTTCTTGAACTCTCAGTATTCGGTCGTCGTCGTTGAGGAAGAGAATTGGTCGAGCTGCCTAGAGCCGCTAGCGTCACGAGTGGAGAGGTACAATGCGTGACACCATCGAGGTCGGCTAGATCAAGCATGTTCATAGCTGTACCGATTACAAAAAATATAGAGGTCGGGGAGGATGTGGGGGGGGGGAGGGGAGAATGGAAACCACACCTGTAACCGAGTCTTCACCACATCTGCGGGAGTGGCGAACGCGGCCGCAGGCGCGCCGGCCAGGGTGGCAGCAAAAAGGAGGCCCGGTGGGCCCGTGTGCCCCTGAGCGTCAGCAAATAGTTGCTTCAGGTGTGCGTAGGCGGGGAAGTAGATGGCCGAGAAGGGGATGTCGCGGAGGAAACAAGCACTGGAGCCTCTGTAGAGTCCAAACAGGCCCAAGCGGCTGACAATCTACAATAGTCGCACCAGGGGAGACGTTTCAAACCAGGTCAACCCAGTATGATCAAGCCAAGATTGCAGATCAGAATATACCAATTAAACCGGTGCGAAATGCAAAGCAAGACATAGGATGAGGTAGTCGTGCAAATGTCAGTTGAAATTCTCCCAAAACTAGTCAGCCTGAGCATAATTTAGCCAGTGATAGGCGACTACCACCGAACACGTCACTAAAACAACGCAACATTTAGTGGGACGAACAAATAAGTAAAGTAATAACTCCTAAACATGCAGCATTCCAAAACAGCGACGCATGGGCACTCCTCTATGCAGCCAAACAAGGAAAACTGCACATGCGCCGAAAACATGCTGGCTATCTAGGGAATCACACAATGAGGACAATGAAGCAACTGAGTCTGTACATGCAAAATTGGAAGGCCGAAAAATACTAGAAATGCACCTGAAAACGTTGGTAGACAAGTCACACCTCACTGATTTAGGAACTCGAACCGCTGGTCCCTAAAACGAACTGAAACGGACAGACAGTATGCATTAAATTAGCGCTCATTTACTTATCAGAAATCGCGCAAAGGAATACAAATAATCCCGTTTTGCGTTGAGGCTCCGACCTAGAGCTCTCGCAAGCGATTGAACAGAAACGAGCAATGAATAACCGAGCAAGTTATCCACAAAGCAAGGTAAACTGAAAGACACTGCTGGCCTATTTGAAGTCCTCAGACAACCACATCCCAACTCTGGACCGCAAAGTCGTAATTGCTGTGTTGGCTGGCACCAAGAGTAGTCTAGTCGGCCGCGGAGTACACGGTATCGGTCGTGACTGGTCATGGAGATGCGTGGGGATATGATAGGAGGAAGGTCAAAGGTCACGCTTGGCCTACGAGTGGGACCTTAATGACGAAAGGGCAATGGCCGAGGAGGCCTTCTTACATGGTCGACATTCGCCACTTTAGAATGGGCAAGAGGACAAACCTGAAGGAATGACTGCTGCAATGTGCTTCTCTTCCAACTTTATCTGAGAGGAAACAATCATCGAATGAATTGGTATTTTTGACAGATTTGAGTAGCTTATTTGACCCAATTGTGAAAAACCCGGCGGACTCTAGAATGATTGCTTAGGAAATCATGCTTAGGCAGTCGGCTTACGGTATCAGAATTGGAGGATTTCATTCGCTGCGGTGGGTTGGGCGGGTAACTTGACCCAAATGTGATTAGACTCACGGCTATCATTGGGGCCTCGTGGCTCAGGTGGCTAGAGTGTTGGCCGCGTTCAAGCCCTGCCCTTGCCGTCGTGGGTCCGAATCCCACCGAGCCCGCAGAGTTTCTCGTAATTGGGTCAAATTAATAATCGAATCATTCCATAAAGTAATACGAATAGAAGAAAGTCAGTCGGGTTTGCCTGTCTGTGTTAACTCACTTGAATTGCCGAAGGTCGCAAAACATTGGAGACTTCGCCGGCTACTTGGAGCTGGATTTTCACAATTTCGAGAGGATTTGTGAAGAGGACCTGACATCCACCGGCACAACCACCCGAGATGATCTCCGCCAGCGGCGAGATCTCACCGTTCGGTGTGCGAAAGAAGTCGATAAGGAAGTCGTTCACTGTGAGTTTAATCGCCTTTTCCGGGGCCACGCCGACGAGTTGGGGCGCAAGGCCACGGTAAAGACCTCGAAAGCCTTCCAGACTGCAAGATATGGAAGACAGTAAGTGTTGAGTATGACGTAGTGCATGACAGCATGAAAGCCGAAGTGGCATTCCAGAACACAATACCAATTTTTGGTTCTGTATAGGCAGTCGAGGAGTCGCGTACTTCAATATACTCGATCGCAGCTGAGGGAGTGAGTCTGAGACTCAACCTGTGCGGTCTTGGGATCCGTTATTAGCACAACCCTGGGCCAAATGCAAAATCTTCACGGGCTGGGACTTGGGTAGGCCTGACTGAGAGGGAAAATAAACCAGAATTGGTAATTCCAGTCTGCCTCATAGGTGCCAACAGTGCGTGAAAATTTGCAGTGCTGTTACGCTATCGGAGAGATGGTGAGTGAACAGGTGTCTAAAGAGACCCATCCAAGCCCGGCATGTGCGTTGCAATTGGGGAAAGGACTTCAAAGGGATTGATGTATTGTGGTGTGACCCCTCTCCGTTGTCGTCGTGGTGTCAGAATTGGAGTGCACTCGCAAGCAACCACAACGGGTAACCCAAGTCTTGAATGTGTGACTATCGAGTAGAAACTGTGGCACTATTCCCTCATGTCCCGAACTACCATTCTTCTGCCAGACCGCCATGGTATCCCATGATTTTGCATGATTCAACGGCACGTTATTGAAGGTATCAGTGTGCCCTTACTAGTCATTATAGTCCTTCTGGCCCCGATTGGAGTGTTATGGTTGTTGCTGTGGTTGTTGGTCAAAAACCTGGCTATTTGTTGTGTGGACCAGAGGGTGTGGAGTGAAACGCCAAGGTGCGGGCCCGACCGCGCCATCCACCTGCGCCCTCCCCCCGCCTCCGGTCTTCTTGACTCTGTCTTGACACCAGGTGGGTAGTGGGGAGGTGAGAATGCGGCTGATGCTGCGCAAGTCCACTATTACGGTGTCAGTTAACAGAAGGATGACACATGCGCGCACCTTGTCCTGTGAAAGTCATCAAACGCTTGCATGATATAAAAAGCACCTGCGATCTGAATCCATTGTTGTAGTTAGATAGGCGCTTCGCAATCCGCCTGTATCTTTTCCGTGGCCCTCGGTAGTTATCGTCATTTGCGACAGACGAATTGTCGCAGTTAATGGTGATGAATTACCAACAGAGCCAAGGGGGAATGAAACAGTAACGTATGGCTTTTATGTCTACGCAGCCAGTCACACAGCGATCCCATGTCAGCACAATCAAGCGTTTGAACCTAAGTCCGCTTGGTCGCCGAACCTGAAGTCCTAGCTGCAGACAATCGTTGAAACGAAGTTATACATTCTTGCAAGTCGTTCTTTGAGCAAACTGTTCGTCACAATCGAAAAACACAAGAGAACTATCGTCCAACTGGAATTTTGCCTGGACAGAAGGTATTACCTGAGGACTTTTTGGAAACAGTCTAGACTGTTGCGATAAACTGCAGTTTCCCCGGGCTTGAACGCTGCTGTCCGCTGGTTTTGCATGCGCGTTTTGACCAGGTCGATCGGATAGACAGCTGTGCCTCCGGTGGCTCCAGCTATTCCACCCAGAGTGAACCGGTAGATCTGCTGAAGCGCCTGCGTTAGCACAGGCCAGTTACGCTGATGTTGAGGATGGAAATCGGAACTTGCAACCAGTAGCTGTGAGCAGAAGAAAAAGGCCAAAGTGAATTGTACTCACAACCGGATATCCTCTCCTACCGTCAGCAAGGGGCTTTCCACGCGAAATATAAAACCGTTAAGGCAATGCTTATAAAAAAGGACGCGCTCAGAACTGTGGGTAGCCGGTTCGTCCCGATCTATCATAAGGTACACCGTTCAAATACAGCTAGACGGCGTCAGATCTGAATTCGGGCAGGTAGACTGTCGAAGGAACATAGGTAGTAGTAGGAAGGAAACACTCCTCAGGTGTGTCACCGAATAACTTTCGTACGAGAAACCATCTCGCTTCTAAGGTGCACAAATACTCAAATATCGCTCAACATGCAGCGCCATTGTTCAGTCTGCTTCAGTAAGCCCTAAGACCCAACCATACGGTGTACCTAGTTAGACTAAAGCCCGCAGTCGCGAAGTTCTCAGAAGGGAAGAACATAGCGTTGTACGTTGAAACTATTTCTTTTATCCTTCAACGCAAACTAGAACAATAAGAAACTCATGCAGTCAGATAACTCCATAGTCTGCATCCTCACGAAATAACCGTTAATTAGTTCAAATAAGCAGTATTTAAACATTGCACACTGAATAGGCACTAATTCCATCAGTAACTGGCCCCATTCAAATCATGAAATCATAAATAGTGGAACACTTTTGGAGGCCTGAACTCTGCCTGAACTCATTACAATGCAGTTGTATCGCCTTCTCAGGATTACTGATGATGGATCTGCTCACTCTCGGACGGGTCATCCTCGTGGAGTCCAGTAACTACTTCCGCCCAGAAATCCACGGCATCCCCAGACACTTTTTTGAAATCTGTAAGGTGATGCGCGACTCATCCTACCTGCCCTCGCGGAGTACATGGGGGTGCACAGGTAGGTAGTGCATCTAGGAAGGATGAAAAAGTAATTCCATGTGTCCTGGTGCAGGTAATGGTTGTCCCGCTCGTTCCACAATTTATACCCCGGTCTTATGTGACTCCATGAAGTCGTGTGAAGCTTGGTCAAGTTAGCGAAAATGAACTAGCTGCGTGACGGTACGCACTGACAGAGACCGTAGGGCCAGCCCACTGCAACTTCCGTACTCCCGCTCACCGTACCTCCACCTCGCAAAGACCTCTCGATAGAGGGACAACAGTTCCGGTCGTTTTCACGCCAAACCGGATTCGTTACTCGGTGCAAATTGGCAGACGGCTGGGATGCCAAACAGGTCCTAATCAAGGAAGCACTACTTACCCCATACAAGGAAAGGACTGTAAAACGTACCCAAGAGAAATGCCTGTAGGCCCACAGTCTGCGAACTGACTGTACACAGTGGAAGCCAGATGGTCGAGACACCATACGGAACAACGGTCCCTGTCTCTGCCTTCCTATCGCCTTCACCTCGCCCGGTCTGACAACCTGGAATGATCGTGTCCTCTTAGATAATCTAGTGCCTAAGCGAGAAGAGAGTACAACAGCTTCGGTGACACTAAAACTGGTTCATTTTAATGAGGACATCGCCACGGCCAGCAAGATCCATTTTTCCGGAGAGGAGGAGCTAATTGCGATCAGCGTAGGTTACACCCTCTTCTAGTGCGGCCGTTACAAAGTCTCGCCAAGGCCTCGGACACTGCAAAATTAGATGATCTCTGGAACGTAATGAAGAAATTCAGAATAGTCCACGAAAATGGTCAGACAGCTTCATGATGGCATGATGATGTATGGAGGACAACGCATCCATAGGGGGTCCGCGGCGAGAAACTGGCTGAAACAATGCTACATTTTCGTGTGGCCATCTTCAGTCTCATCTCCGAAACACAGACGGACTCCTGCAAATAAATCGACCGAGCATCGAACCTACGGTAAGACACTCGACGTCCGCCGCACATAGGCCATCACAAGAACCTCCAAGATCAGGTTACATGACCACCGCTACAACAGCTCACTGAACACCACAAACGGCTTACATGCAGCGAAGTCTCAACCTATCCGGCTCCGGATGCGCTAACTTTGAACTAACCGGCAAAATAATGAAAACTGTTATCGTGCATTAATCGGTGCCAAATTTTGAATAGGCCGAACCCACGGCAACTGTCAACACTAGCTGTCTCGCAGCAACATGCAACTCATTTTACCTGGACAGTACCATCTTATCGCTCATCACAACATACGACGGTGTTGCAGCCCAGATTTGTAAAACCAGCTAGGCTTTTATCAGACTTCAACACTTATCCCCGAATCGCCGTGACATCCTACTCAGAAACAAACTCTGGGTGTCCAGGGCTGCCATCTATACAACGTCTATACAGTGAGGATGAGCATAATTTGCCAAAGTCAAGCGTGAAGGTAGAACCGCTTTCACATAAACTGTATTCGAAAGTTACTAACAGTGAGATAGCAGGAGTGGATTCTGAACAAACAGGTGCTAGCGTCGACTGGCATGGTGAAATTGTATGCCGTGCTGAATCACATCCAGCCGCGACACAGTTGCCGTACAGTGAGGATGACTTACGAGGGCATGTCAAGCTCACTCTTTTATGGAGGTGTGGCTATGGGTGCTTGTAGACAGATTGGAAAAGCCGATGATAGAAGGACATATTGAGGACATCTATAAGCCGTTTTCTAATAAATCAAAAGACCTTGCTGGTGTTTTCACAGGACCGGCAGGCATGCCGAACGGCCAGCAAAACCGATGCCGATATCGGCAAAACGATGGACACGAAAAACTCGAATATCGAGAACCAGCGCCGTCAACCTCTGTCAAGGCAAAGATTTAGTTAGATACGGCAGGCTGACGATTACTAATAAGTTAGAATTGGCCAGCCCAGTCTCCCTTGTTTTTTGGTATTCCCTTCTACATCCCCCTTGCCAAAGCGCGTTCGAGGTCTGGATTGGCCTTGCTGGGCTCCCTTGGACTCATTGCAGTGTTAACATTGTAAACTCACCCCCTGCACCAACAAACACTACTATTGAGGACAGCCCTTTCACCTTTCCTCACTATATTATAGTCTTAGCTTGCCCTGTTCCCTTGACAGGAACGCTGTCAGGACTTAGACGATAATCGCCATCACCATAAGCAATGAAGAAGTTTTGTGAACTGGTTTATGTTGAAATCGTATAATCCAACCACACATCGATCTGATTGGCGACCTGCGAATATGCATATTGTAGCGAGACTGGAAGGCCAGTTTCTTGAGCTACAGAAAACAGTCGTCACTAACACCCTCCTTTCCCAAACCGCACCCACACGTCCTGTCAAATGTGCATGCAAGACAGTGATAACTAACATACAATCTAGCACTAAAGCTCACACCGTCTTCCTACAGTCACTGGGTGGACGTTTGCGGTCAAATGCGCGCACACAAAGACCTTTCATCGCCTATTCACCAACCCTACAGTAATACTCAACAACGTTAGCAATGAGGAGTGATTGTGCCCATTTGCGTTAGCTCACTTCACACGCAGTAGCTGGAGACTCTACAACGCGTCAGACATTGTGCCCAAACTTATCACCAGGTCGAAAGGTTCGGACGGGCCATTAATGTGTGGGAGGGGAGAAGCTCATAACGAAGTACCCTCGCCAACGACAAATCAGCAGTGCACTCCCTACCATGACCACGATCTCATTTTCATATCTGAAGTGAACAGTCAGTAAGAAAAAAGAGGTACTAAGTGCTGGGGATTTTGAAGCTTCTGGTATTGACTGGCGAACGTAGACCGCCCATGGTCTGTGAGATAATTTTAATCACAGATTACTACAATGGGTAGTAGACAAAATTCTCTGCCAGAACTTCACTTTAGAACACGGGTTAGGGAAGAGCAACAGTCTTGGACATAATTTTTACCTGAAGAAGAAAATGTGCCTGACCTACAGGACCGACCACCAGTAGAGTTAAGACATCACACTGCGCTGTACTTCGAGTACTAAAAACCTTCTAAACCAGCTTTGAATTGCAGGCGGGAGAAACATTTGGAGGGAAAACTAGTTTACTTATAACTGGGACTCGGACAGCATTGGCACCATCCAAAATTGGATTGTAACGCACTTACTCAGGTAGGATCTGAAACCTCGATTCCATCGAAGGAGACCTGGTACACGTGAAGTTAGGGACTACGTCACGTGAAGCACGCCTAAATGGGCCGTTACGTCTGTTAGCTATGGCTTTCAAGCCCAGATCCATTCACCCTGACTTCCTCTTGACGTCGGAAGACAGTATCGGAAGAGAGACTGAGGCAGATACAAGACAATCCTAATTTAGGATAAACCAATTAGTGCTTATGTCACAGCTGCGCCCACCTCATGAAACGGTGGAACTCGTCGCCTACTACAGTCGAACCACGGTGTGCTACATGTTAGAAGAGTATTTACATCAGGCCAGTCACTGCGTAATCTCTCATTATCCCCGTCCGTCTTAATTCCGCCTTGTCACTTACAGATGATGCGAGATGGAAGGGCAAGACCGATCGATGTTTAAAATTTAATCTTCTCGCTGTAGTGCACTAAACTACCACTGCGCGCTGAAAGTCGTGGATCGGAAGATAGTCAACTGATGAGATGACTCGCCATCCTTCGGACTGACAGACGGGTTGCGATGGTTCCGTCTTTATGTGGTCTTCATGATCTCTCTCACCTACATTTCACGTGAAGTTTACTTGGTCTGGTTTATGTACGTGTGGGCGCTAATGGGTGGGGCACGGGTGGGTGTGGCTTCAGTCGAAACCGTGGCTGCGACCACACCCATCTCTAGTCGTCCTGACCTTGTGTGTCAATGGAACAGGCAAGGGTGTAGGAAAACAATATGACCGGAAATGTCAAAATATTGCAGTTAAGATGTAGACTATTTTGAGGGGAATCGTGAGCGAGTTTCATGACAACAATGGGTTGAACTACAAACTAAAGGATGTACTTTTTGCGACAAACCATTTAAAGTTATCAGGGTCTAGAAGTATACGGCGCTGAACTCATGGCCCAGAGTAGACGACCTCAAAAGTCGGATTGCGGAGGACGAAGTGAGCATGAAGAAATCCAAGCCAAAATATCTACTTTTTGAGTGCAAGCATGCAAATTCATCCAGAGAAATTACTTGCAAAGGCGTCAAAACACTTTTCTGCCTGAGAACAAAACAAAGTCGGAAAAAGAGTTCGTGCAGAATAGCCATAATCGGGCACTGGACAACCTGAAATTAACTGTGGTCGATAAGTTAAAAAACAGGGGTCACTGGAAGCAAATTTCAGGACAGGTTAGTGACTTACCGATGATGCGTGATCAGAAGGCAGAGGTCGCACGCCGGTGGTTGCTAGCGTACCTGGGGGCAGAGATCCCATAAGTAAACAGCGTCCTTTAACTAAAAGACCATCAATAAACATGATGAGGAGTGAGACGTAAACAGTAAGTGCAGTCGTGAAACTTATGCATAGGCACGATATAGGGTTGCTTCACCAAGCATAATTGTGACGAGCTACGCAAAATTTCAAAGTTCTAAAAAAGAGATAAAGATGGGAGTCCCCTGGTTGCCTTCCGGAATTTATGTCTCATTTTCACGTCTCACGTCATCACAGTAACAAAGTGACTTAATTGAGACGTGGGGCCAGCGCCACCCGTATATGCGCAGCCTCAGGTAGGACGAGCATTATTTGGATTGTGGTCAGTCCCCTTACCCCCCCCCCTCCCCTCCTGACGGAAATGCGTGGTGCCACTGAGTCAGCCTCACACTGCAAACATTTCAAACATCACTTCGTGTATACAGATAAACCACTACGTTGGTTAATCAAGAATGGACATCCTTTTCTGGCCGGAGAGCGTCGAACGGCTCTAATTAGGACTCAGCTGGCATCTGACAGTTTTCACTCAGTAAGTAGGGTATTTTCGTCCAAAGCAAATACTTTTAGGTCGCACACCGCCTCCGTCACATGCTTGACACGCGCTCGGCGAAACCCGCCTGGCAACTACCAAGTTGGACACCAGCACATTTCCAAATGGAGTTTAACGATTTAAATGACATGGGGCACGCCACTGGCGTGCCTGAGTTAGCTCTATCATCGAAAACCAAATACATGTCCGAGACAGACAAAAATGGCGTTTGTGTGGAAACTATCAACGCCCCAATGTTTTCACAATGGCGATCCGTTTCAATTGAAACGCTCGATGATCTTGCCGGACAGAGATTCTTCTCACGTTTAACCTTCGGCCAGCCTACTGGCAGGTGCGCCTGTCATGGGATTTATACCACTGACGGGCAGAAATTATGTCCCTCTCCTCTCAAGAGAAGTCTGAATTTGAGACTATGCCTTTCAGTGCGTAAAAAAAATACCGCCACATTCCAAACTCTAATGATGACAGTTATCTATCATTCATGTCGCAGCAATAATTGATATATTCAAATTTTTTCATTCTCGGGAAAACCGTTGCGCAGCAAACACAATCATACACACAGTTCCAACGGCGTCAAGGGATTCCATGTTCTTCCTCAATCTCAGTAAGTGCTGGTGACAAAGTGACCTACTTGAGACATGGGGTCAGCGCCGCCTATATACGTGCAGAGTCAGGGAAGTAGCCCGTCATGACATGTCGTCCGACACATGTCAGGTGCGTAAATATATACACACATGTGGTGCAAGTCGCTTTGGGCTAATTAACTTTAAATGTTAAAGAGTAAACTTTTTAGTATCAAATACCGATGAAAACATTATGCGATAAGATTATCTACTAGCCATACCACGTGCAAAAATAGGCGGAGAGCAGCGACGAACATGTGCAATTTGTGATCCGATGATTTATAGAGTTGTAGGGCGCCGGAGACGTTTGCTATTGGTTGTTCATGCCTCTGGATGATTGGTTATTTTTTCTGAGCTTGTTCTAAAACATGCAGAAGTGTAACGCCCCTGGACTTGGACAGAGTTGTTCGAATGAGGTGACACTTTTTCCGCGCGAGGACCTAGGGTGAAGATGGTGTAACCGCGTGTCAGTGAAGATGGCCGGTGTCCCTCCCTCTCTCATCCGCCGATCCCTTCCCCTTACCGAACCGTACCGTAACGCTCGAATCGATCTCCGTCGCACAACATCGGCACCTCCCTCGGCCCTCCCCTGCAGTTGCCCACGGCGCTGCACTCCCCACCGGTTATTTAGCTGGCATGTCGGTATCGCCTCTTCACCCAGACAGGTTATCTGATGGCTGTAACTCATTCCAACTGTACGAGTAACTATTCTTATTATACGTATCTCTCATGACCGTCTTGTTATACTTTACTATATTCCGTTCCTGACGTGCCCTCTTCTGCTGCGCGTGCATGAGTATTCAGGGATGCTAACGACTCTGTTCAGATTACTCTCCTCCAGGATCTACTCCCAACGTTCTCTTATTCTGGTGTGTGCTACCCTTGACGTCCTCGGCCGCTACAGAAGTGTAACGCCCCTGGACTTAAACAGAATTGTTTGAATGTGTGACACTTTTCCGCGCGAGGACCTAGGGTGGAGATGGCGTAACCGCGTGTCAGTGAATATGGCCGGTGTCCCTTCCTCTCTCATCCGCCGATCCCTTCCCCCTTACCGTACCGCAACGCTCGCATCGCCCTCCATCTCGCAACATCGGCACCTCCCTCGGCCCTTCCCTACAGTTGCCCACCGCGCTGCATTCCCCACCGGTTAACGAGCTGACATGTCGGTATCGCCTCCCCACCCAGACAGGTTATCTGATGGCTGTAACTCATTCCAACTGTACGAGTAACTATTATTATTATTATTATTATTATTATTATTATTATTATTATTATACGTATCTCCCTTGACCGTCTTGTTATACTTTACTGTATTCCGTTCCTGACGTACCCTCTTCTGCTGCGTGTGAATGAGTATTTAGAGATGCTAACGACTCTGTTCAGATCTATCGCCTCCAGGATCTACTTTCAGCGTCCTCTTTCATTGGTGTGTGCTACCCATGACGTCCTCGGCCGCAACAGAAGACAACGTGATACTATAACGACCGATTGTTTTAAGCGGACCTTTTCCTTCCTGCCCTACCCTTTCAGAAATCGGGTCACGTGGACACGAGCCGATGCCTATCGTCGAACTCACCGTTAAGTCCCATTTTCTTACTGCTTGCCTTCCCCAGAACCGATTACGTGCTATACTTATCGTTTATTCTATACCTAGTCACTCTTTTTCGCTGATTTCGTTTTACCGGTTCACCAAATCGAGTCGTATCCTTGCCATTGTTTTACTAACTCTGTACATACCGTTTCTATCATTAGAGTAGACTGTTCTGAATCTATTTTTCTATCAGCCTTGATAACATTTTGACAATAAACCTTTTATAACCGTTTCACTCATTGGCTACTATGTCTACGCCGCCCTTATCATTTGGCAGTGTGTATGAGGGAGTAACGCAACTTTTAGAGGAGTTTTCCTTGACTTCCCGTCAAAAAAGAACCCAAACCATCGTGCTCGGCGTCAGGCCATTACGATCATCCTCAAGCTCAACCCTACTCGGCCGCTACAGAAGTAAAAGATCCGTTTAAAACAGTCGGTCGTTACAATACTGTAACAGAGCACAAGTTCGGCAGGGATGTTTGAAAGAACTGAGGACTATTAGCGCGGACCTCGGATGGGTCCGCCGAGATCGTCTACCAGTGAAGATGGTTGGTGTTCCTCCCTTTCCTATCGCTGATACCACTTCCCTCGCTCTCGTCATCCGTCCGTGTCTTGTCTCCTTTACCGTCAGCACACTCCCGGTCCCTACCCGCAGTTGTCGACAGCGCTGCAATACCACTGGTGCCCACATGATATGACTTGGCCACCTCCCGTTCCAATTCGATCATTTGTACAGTACCCCACTATTTTTGTGTTCGTTATCTCCTACTTTTTCTTCTCTATGCATTTGTTATTGTTTCATAGACTTCATATACTAAAAACTCCTTTTCTTGTCACATCCCTATACGCTTGTCCGGTGTGGTGTTTAACAACTCTGGCTGGTGTTACTTAACCGGAAATCTACCCTAAGTGGCTTATTCGACCGCGAGTGTGTGTGCGAACCTCGACGTCATCGGCCGCTATAATACGGCAGAAGGAACTGATCCGTTTTTTGTTTTACGAAAGTGGTTTGTTTCGGACAGGATTTTTGTTTTGTGTACTTGTAGGATCAACAGTTGGGGGTCCAATCCCACCCCACGTAGCAACCTCCAGCACTACGTTCCCTTTGGTTCAGCCAGAAACTGATTAAGATTGCATCGTCAGTGGAACGTCTTGATAAATCTTAATCCAGGAATTTGCTATACCTTCTTTATCCCATTATCTTGTTCTTCATCATTATATTTGAATAAACTGTTATCTATACCCTCCCTGTCGACAATTGCCTGTTGGTCTATTGTGTCATTATGCCTATCGAGTCGCATGAGCAATCAATTGGAGAATCTTTCTCAGTTGGCCGTCTGGTGAAGGATCCTGAAGGAACCGACGATTCGAGACCTGTCGAGGACAAGGAGGACCTGGGTGTAGCATTGGTGGCAGCGGTGCCCTCGAGCTCCATTCCGCGACACCATTCCAACCATTTCTTGTATATTAATCTTTCTTTGAAGTTCAGTATAATTTAGTATATATAAGGAATGTAGGCAGAGCATTGGAAAGCCCTATTTTCAGGTAGATGGATGAAAAGCTTGCGCATATTTACAAAAACGTTACGCCAGTCATTGATATCAAGCAAATATTTGGTCATCAAGCATAAATTTCTAAAGTCTTCTTGAAGGTCTCAACGTTTTCCGCCAAGACAATGGAGCTCGGCAAATCATCCCATCCTTCAACCAGTCAGTAGGAGAAGAATTTGGCCCGCACTTCAAGTTTGGCATACTTTTTCTTCAGTTTGTATTGGTGGTCACGAAGGTTGGTTGCCCGCGCCAGTTCGAAGTTAACCGCTTATGATGAAAAGGAGGATTTTTCCTTCTACCTCGGTCGCTCACTGTTCCACATTTCTTGTAGATTCGCCCGAAGACCAAAACATGGCAATCCTGCAGAGTCTGACGACCACCCAACTGGATAAGGCATCGGACGCCGATTTATCCGAAAAGACCCCGATAGCCAAACTATGCAAGGCATTGGAAACCTTCCATATATAAGGTATTGGACCGGATGTATTCACGACGAAGACGGATAGGTGAATCTGCCAAAGATTTTGCGTACGACTAGTAATCTTGATCTCTCGCCGCACGCTGACAGAATTACAGCCAAAGCTGCCCAGATTTGTGGCTTTATTTCTTACAATTTCTATCTTCCTGAAATTAAATTAAGGCTCTATCGTATGTTTGTACTTCCCATTCTCGAGTATTGTTGCCCATTCTTTGGTTTGATGAATGAAGCCAGTCGTTTAAAAATTGAAAATGTCCAAAGACGCTTTTCTAAAAAACTTTTAGATAGGGAACATCCCAATATCTCCTACTCAGATAGATGCCAGCTAATTAACCTAAAATTTTTATGGGTTCGAAGACTAGAAGCGGGCTTCTGTCTCCTCTTTCGCATTAATCATAGTTCAAATTTTCCTCAGATTTCAACACTTACCCCTAGTAGTCGCCCATACAATCTTCGCAACTCGTCTCTTATTATACCTCCTCCAGCGTCCTCCACCTCTAAGCGCTCCCTTTTTTTCGCTTCCAGGTATACTTTCCTCTGGAATAACCTTCCAATAAATATAAGATCTCCAGAAAATCTACACACCTTTAAGAGAAGGCTACGCCTTTATCAGAATACTGACTCGATTAAACTTTTGTTTTCCTCATCCTTCCCAGACAACTTTTTCTATGACACTGAGAAAGGGCCACCGGGAATTTAGCATGCCGCTATTAAATTTCCGTATCTGTTCACGTTTCCTTCCTTTATGAGTAGTCTCGCTACCTAAGATCTCTCATCAGAAATGTTAATTATTCCAATTTTTCAGCTCATGCATCGTGCCCTCACAGAACGCGCACCATCGATGCTCTTGGTGAAACCTTCTGTATTCGCCATATACTAGTAGTCTGGTCGCATCTCCCTTACCCTATCCTCGGTTGGACTCGGATGAATGTCACCGACCGCATCTGGGTTCCTATCGCCTCGGGACTGATCTTCATGATGCCCTCACTGAATGCGCTCCATCGACGCTCTTGGCCAAGCCTTCTATATTCGCCATATACTAGTAATCTGGTCGCATCTCCTTTGCCCTATTCTCGGATGAACTCTGATGAATGTAACAGACCGCATCTGGGTTCTTGTCGCCTCGAGACTGGTTGTCATCGTGTCCTTACAGAAAGCGCTCCATCGGCGGTCTTGACAAAGCCTTATATATTCGCCATATACTAGTAGTCTGGTCTCATCTCCCCCCATCCTCGGTTGGACTCGGTTGAATGAAGCCGACCGCATCTGGGTTCCTATCAGCTCGAGACTGGTTTTCAATTTCGCCACTTATTTTTCTTATTCAAGGCGATACAGGCCAGTCCTGACCGACCCGCCTACGTACCATTTTATGAAATCCGTTACACAATGCCATATACAGTTGACATTTATTTCGGCCATGTAGATGTCGGACTATATTCCATTCTGTACCGCCACATGCAGGCCAGTCCTCACTGTATTTTTCTGATGCTATTTTTCTGAGGTTTTTTTTTCTCCTGTTAAATTACTACAATCATTTTTAAATTTTGCTTTGGAGTTTTTTTTTCACCCCTCGTTTTTTTCATTTTCATTTTGCTTAACGGACTTCTAATCTCAAAAACTATGTATTGCACTTTGTACAGATTTGCCTATCTCGTCTAAAATTCGCATGTAAATTTATTTTTACTTGCTTTGATCGGACCCCGACGGGTCTTTAATAAAAATAATTGAATTGAATTGACTTGTACCGCTTTTGTAGGGCGGCATACCTATCAATTTCTCACGCCGACTGTCACGACGTATGCTGCAACCACCTCACGACGTCCAATACGCTATTAGTCGGGTCGACCACTAATCAACATTAACTCACCATGACCTGCCTCACCAGTCATCCCTTAGGAATAGTCAAGGGCGAAATTGGCGACGATATGATGCCGAAAATCAAAACCGGTCCGGACCCTTCAACCGCCCACAGTACCCCAAACGCAAGGACTATAACCGCTTCTCCAACCAACGGGTTTGTGCACGTGCTAATTAGCGGTCAAACGCACCCAACGAACTTGCAGGATCGGGCACGTATTTGATTCCCCTTGTGTCCCAACTTCATGTTATTATACGACCATTCTACGTCGAAGTCTCCCTCAGTGAGCGACGGATTCGATCGTTAATATATACGGGTGCGACGATATCCCTACTGAACCCATAAGCACTTTCACGTGCAGAGTATTTACAAATAGAGATTAAACCTTAGTCCACATGCTTGACCACTGCATATGGCTTACGGTTAAACTGCATTGGCAGCATTTCATTGCAGCTTACATTTCAGTCCGGCTTGAGAGAACATACCTTGTTGGTAGTCAGGACTAACCTGGGATTTGTTGGTAGAGCTCGATTTTCACAGCCGCTACAACTGAGACACTCAGGTCAATCAGTGCACTATTGAATCCCAAAGACCATTCTGTGTCACCCAGTTTGACTCACCAATGTTCGACGAAGACGTAATGTTTGCCGCTATTTAAGTCACCGTTGGCTTGCCGACTGTTCTTAGCGACACCATGCCACGTGAAGCCACGAATGTGACCGAAAAAGACCGCGCGACATTGATAGCGTTATCGACGGACTTTGCCGAAGTCTTTGCGTGAGATGACGACTCCCTAGGCAGAACTGCATATCAACGGCGCCCCATCGAGACAGGTAATGCCAAACCGGTATGATAATAATAATAATTTTTATTGAAGACCCGTCGGGGTCCCAGCAAAGCAAGGAAAAATAAATTTCCATAGAATTTTAGATTAGGTAGGCAGAATTTGCACAAAGTGCAATTCATAATTTCTGAATGTGTACACCGCTAAGAAAAATGATGAGCGAGCGGTGAAAAAAACTCCACTTAAAAATTTAGCAATGATTGGATTAATTTTACAGGAGAATAAACCCTCGCTAATAATAATAACAACAGAAAAATGCGAGTAGGACTGGCCTGCATGTAGCGGTAGATAACGGATTATAATCGGATATCGTCAGGACAGAACTAAATGTCAGTCTTGAGGAGTACGTATGCGGGTTGGACAGGACTGGCCAGCATGTGGTATTCTATAGGGGATTCGGAATTGACATCGTCAGAGCAGGATTGATACGCCAGATGGCAACCATCTCGGCGAATACCGATCCATTTCCAGGAGAAAGTCAATCAACTTATCGATTCTATGCTCAAGAACCGAGTAATCAGATAAGTCAGCATTTGTTAATGTTGAGGTTGAGACACCACCCATCGCATCATTATTGCAACCGATCCAGATTGTTTTGCAACTGCAGCGAGTGTTCTGGCTTACCTATCGATTTGCACAATTTGAGGTCATCGACAAACATTGCCCGCTCGCAGTTCAGACAGTCCAGGCAGTCGTTCACATATATTAAGAACAGAATTGGACCCAGAACGATCCCCTACGAAACGCCATTGTGGAGGGATGCCCATTCCGACTTAGCGTTTCTGATACACACAATCTAAGATCTGTCTGTGAGGACATCGGCCAAGCATTTCAGCAGATTCCCATTCACGCCCATTTGACGCAGTTTAAATATAGTCCTCTGTGTGGAACACTATCAAAAGCCTTTCTGAGGTCAATATACACGGCGTCGACTGATAAAACCATGCCGATTGATTTCGTCCAGCTCCATATGGATACTAGCAGGCTAATAAGACAGGATCGTCCCGTTCTAATTCCATGCTGATACAAACTGAACAAGTCGTTTTGTTCAAGATCCTGCATCAGCTCCGTTTTTATTGCCTTTTCCATCATTTTCTTACAGTTCGTTTGTTTAGCTCTTCGCGAATTGTTTACTAGTGCTTTCAACGGATGGTCAATACTGGATATTTCACATGGCGCACCAGGTCCACTAATCAATTTTGAATCTACAGACGTTTGGTGAAACTGAACAGCGGTTCTTTTACAGTCAATTTTACCGGATAGTTTCAGAAAAAAGAACGCTCTGTTTTCAAAATTTGATAGTTTATTATTTTTTTGTTCACTTCGTCCTCTCTCTGACGTTTTGTAACTACCGTTATCAATGCCCTCATTTTCCTCCCATTGATTTGATGATAGTCCGGCTGAAAACATCCTCCACGGTGGTCGTTTCGGAGCCGAGGCCTTCACGACAAGGTGAGATCTGCTTGCTGATTGTCTCCCAATACGACTTTTAGCGGTCTCGGTGTTACAGCTAGTTAGCTAGCAAGTGACTAACGGTTGTAATTTGTGGAATTGTTCCACCGGCTCTCAAACGATTGGTCGAACATCTTCCCGCGAACTACAATAGCTTCCACGAATATTCTGGAGTTTAAGGCTTGCGAAATTATGTTTGGTTGATACTTCCAGTCACTGAAAGACCCGGAGGATGCCATTAAGTAATTCGATCAAATAGGAAATATCAAAAGTAAGTTCATCCTTAGGCAACCGGCTATTATAACAGGGCAAGAAGTGCCCACATGTTATTGACGTAGTTCACAGAAAGATTGACAGAATTGCGGCAGCGTTCTTCAAAGTGGACCACGACCATGTATGTTTTTCCGACCAGAAAAGGCAAAACGGCAAGAGTTTTCAAGGACTGGGCTTTCACAGGTTACGCCCTCGTTCTCGAAAAAGTTGTTTTGGTGACTACCCCTAACGCGTATGCTGTAGTAATAAAACAAGCACTGAAGTTTCTTGCACGTTTCAGGCGTCTAATGTGAAAACCGTACACATAAACTACGAAGAGCTGGTGTTTAGGGTGAGAGAATATCAGAAGGTAACTTAGAATACGGTTGCCCGTTATGGAAATTTCAGGCAGCTTGCATAAACTTTGGATTTTGCATGGCTTTTGGTTTCCAATAGACTGCCCGGCTAGATATGGCGATTACGATGTGTCTACTATTTGGCCTGCTTAACTGGTGAACTGTACTGCAAACGGCAGATATTGACGATAGTCAGTTGGAAGTATCAGTAATGAGACGTAATTTTCTATCGCATTTTCATTGTCATTACCATATTACTTTGCTTTTTCAGCATACTGAGCTCTGCATTTGTCTTTTTGACTAGCCAGCACTGTGTTTGTGTGTTTATTCTTCGGTTTTTTGGTTGCGCGCTCCACAAGTTTATTTCGCATCTGCTGTGGATAGCCAAATCCAGTGAGCGAGCAGACGCTCGCTTTGGTAGCATGTCAAGAGGACAGTACAATTATATGATTACAGAGTCGTCCAAGGCATGTGAGTGACAACAGAAACAGATTTAAACTCATATTTTCCTATTTTCACACAAATTGGGGGGGGGGGGAATATGGGTTGTTTAATGAGAGAGGGGGAGATAGAGAGAGAGAGCAATACGCTTTATTTAAAAAATATCATTCAATAATTTTCAGCAAACACTTCCTCCATTCACATGGCCAGAATACGAATGAACAGGTGATGAGAGAGTCGGTCAGTTTGTCCTAATAACCATACAGCGATTATGGGAGCAATTTGAGTTGCACTTTCTGTATTTCGGTCTAGTTCCACGCTAGGTGTCGTCATACAGATGGTAATACTGCACTTTGGTATATCGATGTACTGCAATCGATATACCGGAAGCCATGGGACAGGGAGAACAGATTTCGCCGTCATTAATTTAGAGTGAAAAGAAGAATGTCATGCAGAATTCGGCCAGCAATTTGCTTGACACTTGTGAGATGTCCTTGTATGTGGATATTAGAAAAAACAAATGAAAAGGCGTTTGGTAGGTTCGTGTAATTTATAAGACCCAAACGAACTACCCTAAGCTATTGGGCCAGCGGAGACCTACGCTGACCTCGAACTCCCGCCTTCTCTCCACAAAACCATCAAGGCCATGCAGCAGCTCTCCAGCGAGAAAGCGCCTGGATCGGACGCGATCCCTGCTTAAATCTACAAGCACGATGGCCCCCAACCCACGGATCGACCGTTGGCGCCCTTCCAGGAGATGTGGCGTCAAGGAGAAATCCCACAGGACTTAAAAGACGTCACAATCGTCCATTTCTGTAAGCAGAAAGGCAATCGCCATCTCTACGACAACCATCGAGGCATCTCTCTAGTGAACATCGCCGGGATGATCTTCGCTCGCATTCCCCTCAACCGCCTGAATAATAATTGTTTATTAAAGACCCGTCGGGGTCCCATCAAAGCAAGAACAAATAAATGTACATGCGAATTTTAGACGAGGTAGGCGGAATCTTTACAAAATGCAATTCATTGTTTTTGAATTAATAGTCCGTTGAGAAAAATGGCTAGCGTGGGTTGAAAACTCCATACAAAAATTTAAAAATGACTGAATTAATTTTACAGGAGAAAAAACCCTCTATAAAAATAGTAACAGAAGAATGCGGGCAGAACTGACCTGTATGTGGCGGTATACAACGGATTATAATCGGACATCATCAGGGCAGAAATAAATGCCAGCCATCATTATAATCGGACATCGTCAGAGCAGAAATAAATGTCAGCCTTGAGGGGTACCATCTGAAACAGGGCCTCCTGCCGGAAAGCCAGCTCGGCTTCCGCCGTCATCGCGAAACCACCGACATGATCTTCGCCGCCCGCCACCTACAGGAGAAGTGCCAGGAGATTCGGACCCACCCTTACTCTACCTTCGTAGATCTGACGAAAACCTTTGAGACGGCGAACCGCGAAGGACTGCGGAAAATCATGTAGAAATTCGACTGTCCCGAACAATCCGCCCATATGGTGTGTCAGCTGCACGATGGCATGACGGTGCGTGTCACGGACGATGGAGCTGTCTCAGAGGCCTTGGCGGTGACCAACGAAGTGAAGCAGGACTGCGTCTTTGGCGGATACTGAAGCCGAAGTTGCAGGACCGGATCCCCAATACGGATGGGCCGGAGCGAACGGGAATCCTCAGCATCTAGGCCATGCTGAGACAACTGCAACTACCTTACCGCGGCCACCTCGTGCGGATGAACAACGAGCGGGTACCCAAACGACTCTTAACAGAGATGTCGTCGCGGGTTCCCGCCGCCAAGGAGGCCAAAGCCGTCGTTACAAGGACACTATGAAGATCTATCGGAAGCGTCTGCAGACCAACTCGGCCTACAGGGAATACCTCACCCGAGACCGATCGACATGGAGGAGGACGGTGAAGACAGGAGCAGGTATCTACGAGGCCAATCGCATCACCGCCGCCAAAGCCTAACGCGAGGTTTCGCAAATCTCAACTGCAACCACCTCTCAACGCCAACGCTCAACCGCCCCCGATTTGCCCACGATGCCAGCGGACGCTCCGGGCACCAAATGACCTTGTAGGACATCTTGTTATCAACTGCAGCACCAGGACTGCACCAGCTGCTGTCTCTTCTTCCAACTCTGCCTTTCTTTCACCGCATGGGGCTATTCGGTCACACGCGTATCCACGAGGGCGGAATTGACCGCAGTCTCGACGCACCTGTTACCTCTCGCACATCCACCACTATCAGCTCCACCGCATTCAGCACATCTTGCACACCCACTATGTCTAATCCAGCATGCCCGGTTGCCCAATGCGTCCATCACCAGCAGCTCCACCACTGCCACCATCTCGGAAATTGACACTGACACTGCGGACTCCTCCTGTCCTCACTGTCCCCGTACATTCTCCTCACATATCAGCCTCGTTGGTCACTTACAAATTAATCGCACTGAGATCTACGAACCGGTGCCTGGAGCGCCAACGGACACCGGCTGCATTTGCCTCAACTGCCCTCATTGCACTCGCACATTCACCCATTGCGCGGGCCTGTTAGGCCACATGCGCATTCACAAAAACCTGCGGTAGACAACCGCTGACTAAATCATATCATTGCATCTTCCTCCACCTACATCACGCAACATCCTTATCATCCACCCGAAGCATCCAGTTACCACCTCCCACGCAAGTGGGAAGCGTGCGTCTTGGCCCCGACTCATGCGGCACCTACTGCATGTGTGATTAGAGTCTGAGGCTATCACGGCCTGGAAGGCTGCTGACTGACGACCCAAATCAGTCCATGCATTCTGCCCGGTTGTGTGTGTATGTGTGGAGTGGCGGACTTTTGACTGGGAGCCAGGCTAAACAAGCTCCTTCTTAACGTGACCTACGGCATTCTCACGCATGTGGGATGTACGCCGCTTAATTCCCATTATGTGAAATCCTGGTGATTGTGTTTAGGGGACCAGGTCGTGCACGTGGCCCGCACAGACAAGGTCACTAGATACGTCAGCCACCGCGCCCATTCCCCGCACCAGTTAAGTAACCGGCTCGGACAGTGACTGGGGCAGAAGGGAGAGTGAGTTCGACGACTAGGCACATTTCCCTCACTTGAAACAATTTGACGCGCTTGAAGCTACCACGGTGCGCTAAAAGCCATGGCTTGGAAGGTCGCTAAGTGAAGGGATAACTTGGACCTCGCAGTCGGCTCAGTGTTGTGTGTTTGCGTGGAGTGACCGGCTGGCGGTCTAAGAGTTAGGCCGCAATGGGTCCTTCTCGATGTGGCATTCATGGCACTCCCACTCCGTGGGATCCGAGTCAGGTGCGAGTGCATGCCCAGGTGCGGCCTCGGTCGCGCCGGGTCCTTTTATTTTTGTTCGTTAAAATCCTGGTCCGTTGCTGTGTGCACCAAAGGGTTTGAAGTGGAGCGCCGAGTCGCAGGCTCGTCCGTGCCATCCATCTACGTCCTCCTCCGCCTCCGGTCTTCTTGACTGTGTCTTGACACCAGGTCCAAGTGGGAGAGAAGAGAGTACGGTAGATGCTGCGAAAGTATACATTCATTTTAAGCCAAAGCACGCACAAATCACCGTCCCTGCCTCACCTTGTTGTAGTGCACACGGTAGACATCGTCGGCAATAACGATCACCTCCGGGCTTCTTGACTATGTCTTGACACCAGGTCCACGTTGGGGAGGTGTGTGTACGTGGGCAGTGCCTCTCAGTCGACGACTGTGTCGGTACCCAACCTTTGAAGGGTGATGGTCCAAACGAATGCAGGGCAGCGTGTCACCCTTCTGTGTCTAAAGGTCTGCAAGTGTCTGTTATGCCACGAGTAAGCGAACCATGACCCTGGCAAGTTGGCATGCTTTTGTAGTTCTCTGACACCTGGTCCCTACCGGTAGATGTACTCGTGCTCCCGCTGGGTATACAGGTCGCGAGCATGGCTGCCCAGTCATTCTCGTTTTTCTGCACCGTTGTTGTGGTGTTTTTGGTTAAAAATCCTGGTCAAGTGTTTCTTGTGGACAAGGGGGTGTGGTGGTGTGCCTAGATGCGGCTCCAGCCGTGCCAGCCACCTGTTCCCCCGTCACCTCCGGTCTTCTTGGCCCTGTCTTGGCACCGGACCGGCGTGGGGGGTAGGAGAGGGTGCGGTAGATGCTGCGCAAGCCCGCACTCATTATAAACTAATTCTCGCGCAAGTCCCCGTGCCTGCTCCACCTTGCAGTGGAGCAGCCACGGTGGAAATCGGCGGCAAGGACGGTTGAACTGTCACACAAAGAGAGTTAGGGGGTGGGGTAAACATCCTTTCCCTACCTCGATGGCATTGCTACTAAAGTTCCAGACTAGTTGCCCAAAATATGAACACGAATCATATAGCCACCGATGATGCTTAGGTTAGACGTGCGACCACATCTTCTTCTCATATTACGCAAACGCATGTCCTACTACGCCTCAAACGCTTTGGGACCTACATATCCTCTGTCTATACACCCGTTTTTGAGTACCACCCTACAAAACCGACTATACGCCTTTTTATTTGGTTTCTCTGTACTTCTAACATTTCTGCTTTTCACCTGAGAACCTAGTGCTATATTTGCCCATCCATCTATTCGCCAACCAACCTCTCCTCCCAGTACCCTTCCCCCTCCTATCCCCTCCCTACCCTCCTTAACCGAGGAACCACTCTTTTCATCTACCATAGTTAGGGCCGAGCTACTCCGGCTGAAACCTGCTAAATCGCCTGGCCCAGATAGAATTCCCGCCCTAGCACTTCGCGAACTTGCTAATGAACTGTGCAAACCCTTATCCGCAATATTTCAAAAGTCATTTGAAGACGGCGAGCTACCGGAAGAATGGAAGTGCGCACTCATTACTCCGATCCATAAAGGAGGCTCAAGACTTGACTGCGGAAATTATCGTCCTGTCAGTCTTACTTGCATCGCGTGTAAAATAATGGAACGCATTATCAAAAGACACTTGATGAAATATCTGGAACAGAACAAAATATTGCGTGATGCCCAACATGGCTTTCGTCCAGGGCGCCCCTGCCTAACGAGTGTTCTTTACTCGCACGAGAAATGGACACGAGCTACCGATAAGGGTTTTCCAGTAGATGTCATATTTTTTGACTTTAAGAAGGCCTTTGACAGTGTCCCAGACAGGCTTCTTTTACAGGAGATCTGGGATGTAGGAATTCAAGGAAGAATGTTTAAGTGGATCAGGAGTTTTCTGTCCTCCAGACTACAAAGAGTCGTCGTTAGTAATTCTACCTCGGAATGGATAAAGGTGGAAAGTGGTGTCCCACAGGGTTCTGTCTTAGGCCCAGTACTCTTCCTGATTTATGTTAATGACTGCATCAGCGAAGTGAATTGCGAGGCTCTCATGTTCGCGGATGACATAAAAATATGGAGTGAAGTCAAATGCGATGATGACGCAGAGAAGTTGCAGTCGAACATCAACAAACTGTGTGCTTGGTCGAACAGATGGTTTTTGAAGTTGAACGTGTCCAAATGCGTGGTCTTGCACCTGAACACCGGCCGCAATGCCTCTCCTAAACACCAATACTATATTGACGGGACGAGGTTAGAAACTATGGAAAGACACAGAGATCTGGGTGTATGGACGACCACAAATCTATCGCCATCAGAACACTGTAGAAAGATGGTCCAGAAGGCAACTAGTACTCTACACTGGATCAGACGTGCATTTAAAATATTTCCTCCCGAACTTTTCGAAAGACTCTTTGGTGTCTTTGTAAGACCTCATCTAGAGTATGGAATGCCAGCAGCTTCACCATGGATGAGGAAGAATATCAACTTACTCGAACATGTGCAACGCAGAGCGACAAAGATGGTCGACGGTCTAAAGCATTTGTCTTATCAGGAGAGGCTGAATTTCCTTGGCCTATTCCCTCTCTCTTATAGACAAATAAACTGCAGTCTACTCTGGACGTTCCGGATTGTTCGCGGCCAGGGTTGCTCATTAAGAGCAGAGGACGTCTTTGAGTTCGCCCGTACAAACCAACTACGCGACCATGCATACAAAGTCGGGAATGAGCGCACTTGTTTAGACCGACGAAAATTTTCATTCAGCCAGCGGGTCGTCAGACCGTGGAACTCGCTTCCAAGCGAGATGGTGACGGCTGACACAGTTTGTGTGTTTAAAAGAAAACTTGCTCGTCTAGTTTTCGACAGAAATCGGCTTGTACAGCATGCCTATGCACAGCCAGTTTTGTAAAATCTGTCATATACAATCTTCCGCACTAATTCACAGTGACCCTATGCACTACCTTATGATTACGATTGAACTGTGACCCAAACACATTTTAAATGCCTGCAATTTAATTTTATTTTTGAGTATGAATCTGCGAAAGCACTGTACATAAATAGGGTCATCAAGGGCTCTGCCTGTAACCCTTCAATATATACATATACATATAATATACAAGTACAGGCAGCTCAGTTTGGTAACGACTATAGGGTGGTGCAAGCGTGGCTATTCAAAACGGCTCAACCTGATTTACGTGACATGACGTGCCAGTCTGCCAGTTATTGCTCGCCTCGAGCGCGCCTGTGTGGCATGCTTGTGGCTGATAGCGACCATAAGGTGTCAATGAACTAATACGCCTGCTGCCGCTGCTTCGCTGTTGTTGCTATAACGAATGTAGTTCGCTGTTGTCTGCGGTAGCGACCTCTTCTGCCTTTCAGAGTGTTCGGACGAATGTGCTCTGCAGGGGGGCCTGGAAACCAGACCGATACGGCAGGAGGGAGTAGGAGGAGACCGGTTGATGGTGGTGTCGGCGCAATACAGAGAGAAGGCGGTTGGTTAGGTCTATGCGTCAGCTTTCCTACAACATAGGGCACTGAATTGATGCCGTTACTGTTCCTGAAGAGGACCGCTTTGTCCCAACTTCCCCTTCCCCCACCTTCCGTTAATTCCGAGTACAGTCATGCGCGTGCCTAACTTCGTTGCCGTTACGCGTAATCATCCCCCTCTGGTGCAGCGTTTTCACTGTTGCAATTACCAGGCCCCTATGTGATGGTTTTGTGCACCTACATTTCCCCTCACGTCTCATTTCCTCGACGTAGGTCTGTGTGTCTGCGCGCTCTTTGTACGGTATTTGTCGTTACATGGGTGTGGTGGTAGGCTTAGGGGTGGCTCCGGCCGCGCCAACCACCTGCGCCCTCTGCCACATTCGGTCTTTTTGACTATGTCTTGATATCGGGCCCAGGTGGGGAGAAGAGCGTGCGGCAAATGTTGCGCAAGTCTAGTATCACTATAAAATAATTCACACGCAAAAATAATAATACATCTTGTATTAGGCATGATATTAATGACTGTAGTCTTGGACGTTCTGCTGTCAGACCAATGCCCGTAAAACGCGCAAAAAGTCTAGTGACGTTGGGGGATGTCACATACGACGATTAAATCTGTACCACATGTTTCGGACTCATCCATAAGTTTTCAAAAATGGAGGGGGAGTTAAAAGGTCTCAAAATGGAGGTAGAAAAGTTAAGGCAGCTTACTCACTACTTACGTGAAGAGAAGAAGCCGACGAATTCGGCAATTCAGAATCCGAAAAAACATATGCAACCACGGCTTCTTTAGCCCTATCAAACGCTGAAACTGACGAATGTTCGTCCAGGGAACTAGACACAGTTGAATGCCAGTCTCTTAGACGAGAAAAAGACCAGCCAAAGAGAACTCAGATAACAAAGAAACATTCCAGAAAAACAACGCGCACCTCTGTACGGTCCAAAAAACGAAGGCCGCCTACGTACACGCAGACCAGCGAAGGAGAATGACCAGGAGGCCTACGAAGGACCGTCAGAGGCTTCCAGATATGTTAAACAATAAAGATATCGGAACACCTTGTGGACCGAATATTCAGGAGGAGGTTTTGAAAGAAACTGAGGTAAACTTTCTCGACGAACACCTCGGAAACACAGAAGGAAGGGTTATCAAAAGGAAGATAAATGAATCGTACACGGATCTCAGTTTCGCTAGCCCAATAGCTAGTTCATCCGAAACCAGCGAAACTAGTAAACTGGAGATGAACGCTCAGTCACTCAAAAAATGTGTGACAGCAACGAGCACTAGGTTCAGTCGCCAGCAAAATGTAGTTATAAAAGGAGTACCCGAATCAACGGCAGCAGTTCCAAAGGAGAGAGTTAAGCATGACTTAGACCTTCTTCAAGTGTATGCGAAAACTTTGTTAAGAGACGATGAGTCACTAAGTGTTCTCAAAGCATTCCGAATAGGGAAGAGTCAGTCAGCATCCGGTTCCAATTCCCGGTCTCGACCCCTAAAAGTCATTTTGGAGACTGAAGCACAGGCCCAGCTTCTGTTACAGAGAAAATCATCTCTACGGGGTCAGCATCCTGAAGTTTATTTTCAGCCGGATTACGAGCCAAAAGAGCGAATGAAAATGAGAGAGCTGATGACGGAGCTGGAAAAGCGGAGAAGCAGCGGCGAAACACACCTACAAATCAAGAATGGACAAATAATTCAGGTCCAAAGGACATTTCTCTGGCCGAAGGCCGTCATTCTGACAGCCTAACCGATGCAAACGTGCCAACTCCTGAGGCTGCTCGAACCAGTGGCCGCTGTCTAGAAATCTATTACACTAACTGTCAGAGTCTTCTCAACAAGCTAGATGAACTCAGATTACTAGTCTCTGAACAGAAGCCACACATAATTGTCCTAACAGAGACATGGTTGACTGAGGAAATTAGTAGTAGCGAAGTCAGAATCGAAGGCTACCAACTGTTCCGTTGTGACAGATTTCACCGTAGAGGTGGAGGCATAGCTATTTATGTGTCAAATGAAATTGCGTGCTGTCAACGAGAAATATCCGATGGTGCGCCCCGAAATTTTGAAATAATTTCATGCAAGATATGAATCAAACAATTACCGACACTGAAACTGTGTGTTGTCTATCGGCCTCCCAGCTCGAATGAAATCGCCGATATGGAATTACTTAGTGCACTGGAGTTGATATGTAAGCAGGAGAACTTACTACTTCTGGGTGACTTCAACGCTCCAGGAATAGACTGGAACATTCCCCTAACAAACGTCCCGTCCACGTCATTTGACCACAAGCTACAACAGCTCTCCCTGAATGAATACCTCATTCAGCACATAAAATTCGGAACAAGAATGAGAGAAGGACAACGATCTAACTGTTTAGATCTCGTTTTCAGTAAAGAAGAAGGACTCATAAAGGAAGTGAGTCCACAACCTCCACTCGGTTTAAGGGATCATATTGCTTTTACCTGCGTGTGCTCTCTCCTATCCAACCAACAACCAAAAATAAAGACGCGCAGAAATATTTGGAAGGGTGACTTTAACGCAATGAGACGCACTCTCTTGGAGGAAACCTGATTGGTCAACACAGAAGATTCAGACGAATTTTGGCAGTACTTTCGCGGGATTATAGAGCGTCTGATTGATTCCCATTGTCCAATAAAAATGACAAGACCATGTATGCGACCGCCGTGGGTCAATCCGACGACAGAAAAGACCATGAAGAAGAAACAGAGACTCTGGAAAAAGTATTTGCAACTTCGAGATCCAAGGTCACTCGCCGAATATAAGGATCAGCGCAATAAATGCCGCAAAGAAATACGGATTGCTAGAAGTTCTTTCGAGCGTCGACTGATAGCAGAATCCATTACATGTCCCAAGAAGTTTTACGGGGACATCCGCAGTAGGAGGAAACATAGGGACGAAATTGCGTGTCTAAAGGATAGCCTCGGAAACTTATTAGTTGAAGGGTCACAGAAAGTGCGATTACTGTCTCAGTTTTTTCAATCGGTTTTTACGGAAGAGTCCCTAGAAGACAATCAGCAGTTTGAAATGGACCGGGACAGCCGGGAGCTTCAAATGCGCCAAGATATTGCCGTCATTAAAACCGTCGCCTTTTCCGTGGAAGAAGTCAGACGAGTCCTCAGTCAAATAAAACCTGATAAGTCTCCTGGACCCGACGGAATTCCCGGGCTGATACTAAAGGAGCTATCAAGGGAGCTGTCAAAGCCTCTTTCGACTCTCTTTGAGCTGTCAATGAGAACAGGAAGGCTGCCCTCACAGTGGAAGACAGCTAACCTCGTTCCATTGCATAAGGGAGGTAGCAAGATGACAGCAAGCAGCTTTCGACCTATTAGCTTAACTTGCCTCCCTTGCAAAACGATGGAAACTATAGTAAAGAACGCTTTACAGCAATTTTGTGAAGAAAATAACATCTTGCAGGATTTTCGACATGGCTTCAGGAGAGGATGTTCCTGCCTCTCAAATCTACTAGCTTGTCTGGAAATCTGGACCAGGGCTCTAGAAGAGGGTTTTGAGGTCTATGTCGTGTACATCGATTTCCGCAAAGCTTTTGACACTGTCCCACACCAACGTCTTCTTCACAAATTGAGCGACATCGGCATCCGGGGAGATCTTCTGAACTGGATTAGGGCGTTTCTGGTTGGTCGGAAACAACGTGTCTGTATCGGGGATGATATGTCAGAATGGGTGAATGTGACCAGTGGTGTGCCGCAAGGCTCAGTTCTGGGACCCTTGCTCTTCATCCTTTACGCTAACGACAGGAACTCGACTGCGGCAAAATAATGTTTGCAGACAATGTTAGGCTCTGGCAAGTCATTAAAAGTCCGAATGATCAGAGATCCCTTCAAGATAATTTGCACCGACTGCAAGCGTGGTCGAAGAAATGGCTTCTAGATTTCAATGTGGAGAAGTGTGCCGTCCTTCATCTGCGTCCAACCAACTCTCATTCAAATGAGAGTCTGAGGACTTATCACCTGAAAGATATAAGGCTCCCCGCAGAATCTTCACAGAAGGATCTCGGGGTTTGGATACAGAACAACCTGAAACCAACACTGCAGTGCCACAAGGCTGCAAAAAACGCCATGGGAGTGCTGCATGCAATAAAAAGGGCTTTCGTAAATTTTGACCAAGACCTTTCTGGGAGAGTTTACGGCACCTTCGTTCGGCCCCACTTAGAATATGGCATACAAGCATGGCGGCCATGGCTGGTAAAGGACCAAGAATGCCTCGAACGGGTACTACGGCGTGCAACAAAGCTGGTAAACGGTCTAAAAAGCCATTTCTACACAGACAGACTGAATTGCCTTAATTTATTCCCTCTGTGTTACAGGCAGCAAAGAGGTGATCTTATCCTCGTCTACAAGATAATACATGGCCTTGAGTATGGACTTAAATTTGAGGACATGTTTCAGTGGCACCTTTCACACAATCTTCGTGGTCACTCGATGAAGTTACGGACAACAATGTCCAGGCTGAATCTCCGTTCTGAATTTTTCACGCAGAGGGTAGTGGAGACATGGAACGATCTCCCTCAGTCAGTCGTGGAGGCTACATCCCTGCAACTCTTCAAGAAACGTTTGGATGATTATTTGTGTCCCCTGTTTTTCCTCGACAGTCTGAATCTGAATTAATACCCCTGGTCCAGACAAATATTTTCTCTGAGACAATGCTACTCAAATGAACCAAGTACTGTTTTAATAGTGAACATTTTTGTTCGTGTACAGTTATTCTAACGAGCTGACATGTAATCAATAGGGTTTTCAAAGGCTTTGCCTATTATCCTTATCAAATAAACTGAAATAAACTGAAACTGAAGTCATCGCCCCTGTTCTTACCTGATAGTGAAGCACACGGTGGACATCGTCGAAATCAACGGTCAAACTGTCATATGATTAGAAGAACTTAGATATGACTGAGAAAAACACTTTCCTACCGAAACTTCCGAACATTCTCAGTATTACAATGACTAGATTCGTTCACTGGGCCGAGAACGGGGGCAGTAGTATTCCAGGATGGGACGGACAATCACACGATAAAGTTTCAACTTAATTTCAGCGACAAATTTGTGGGAGATTAAGGCTCATGTTTGGGCAGATTTGGCCATCATTCTATCAGAATGGTGAGAAATATGGGTTATTGGTACAACTTAGGCCTAAGTACGTGACAATAAGGCATTTAATCACGGGGTGTGTTGAAATAGCACGGACTAGGGTAGTCCATCAAGGTTAAAACACTTGAAACAACACTTGCGGGCAGATAATCGTGTTAGCCATTCTGGGCTTCATTCAGAAAGAGAAGGCATGTCTGAGTTAATTTATTCTAGGCCATTGAGGCCGTAGCTTCAGAGCAGGCCTTTAGCTTTTAAGATCACCAGCACACACGGAACACTAAGCATGTCTAACTGTCCAATGCAACGTGAACAGTGTGAAGTAAGTCGTAACGCGGTAACCTGAGGAACACCGCTGAAAACCGGGTTCGCATTTGGAAACAAAGACCCCACTAACACCTTTTGTTTCCACTTCTCCGGGCGTGACTTAGAGAGAAGACCTGCGAGTTAACGGGTTCCATGCAAATAGAACAGACAGGCTTTATTTCAAAAAAGTCTTGGGTTTTGTCAGTCTGCCTTGAACCTGAGGAACAAGTTGAAAATAAACTGCACATCAGGTACACTTCATGTCTACTAGATTTAAGGCGCTACTCTGTCAAATATCTTAATGAGGTGTTTGCTTTGAAGAGAAGCAAAGATGTTCAGAAACGACAAGTGACGAGCAGACACGGCAGAACCAACTAGCAGTAGGCGAATTATGTGCAACAAGTAAGGCGGGAATGTTGTACGTGGCTAGCGGCTAATATCAGCAGGCCGTAACTATAGAAACTGTATGTTATTATCCACAAAGACATGGGAGACTGGAATGGCCATTTCTGGCTTATTAGCCGTCGTCAACCAGTCATACCCAACCCCGAAGTATGGAACACCGGAGGCTCGAACTCGCGATCTGTTAGTTAGAAGTCCACGTCTCTAACCACTGGGCCAAGAACCTGTTGCCCTGTCGGTTTCGATCGGGAATATACAATGGCAAAGGATGCTCACCAATCGTTCTTACGTTTGGGACCATGGCTCAATGGTTAGAAGCTTTGGACTTCTAAATAACTGGTCCGGAGTTCGAGCTTCGGGTGTTCCACACTTCGGGGTTGGGTATGACTGGCTGACGACGGCTAATAAGCCAGAAATGGCCATTCCAGTCCCCTTTGTCATTGTTGGTAATAGCATTCTGCCTATATCATGCACCGCTGTGCGGCTGATGGTTGGGCTCGAGAGAGATCCCGTAAGGCACAACGGAACGAGTGAGTCCCATAAGAACGATCAGTGAGCACCCCCTACCATAGGTAGAAACTATTCCGAATGGCGTACGGGGTCTTTATCAGTTCGTATTTTGAATGTGGGATTTGTGTGTGAATTTATCGACTGAGGGGTCCACAAGCGTGCCTGTATCGAGTTGAAAACAGCGCACGTGGCTTGCGGTAGGGTCCGCAAAGCATTACTCGTCATTTTCAAAATTACTGGACTTTAAGTCCCTTCCTTGTCTTTATCTTATACCTGCGCTTACTCACCATAATCCTCACCGAAACCTCAGGATGACGAAAGAAAAGCTTAGGCCGTTCGGCCACCGAGAGACTGCGTTGTACGGTGAGGGTGGGGGAGCCTCCTACTGGCTAGTAACGATAAACTGATCGGAGACCGGTGTGATTTGACCATACAAAAAGGACACCGCTTGGAAGCAGGCGCCGCCAAACAGTCGATGTTCTTCAGATCGCGCTTAGTAAAAAAACGGCCGCGATGCTCGTTCGCCTGAACTAATTAACCGAACGCGTCTCTAGCTTAGCGAAGGCTACCAAGTGCCGAGCTAACTCGGTCTTCCTCCGGACTTATAGGCAGGTTGAAATAGTTTCTTCCGAAGGTCACCCATGCGACAACTGTCGCTTACGTGAGACCCACGCTTAATGAAGCCTGACTCATGAGTGTAGGAACAGGCGCATGGGAGTTCAACTGTGTCGGCCGCTCCGCACACGCCCATCTTCAACTCTCTTGATCTCGTCTTGCAACTGAGGCACAAGAAGTGCGCAAAGAGAGAAAATAAGGCAGATACCGTGGGACCGCCATCCACTATATTCCACCCCATACGCAAGTGGTTGTAGCCTGATTAATCTTAGAGATCGGCCGGAGTGACAACTTACACGAATTGGCTTGAATCGGTCCAAGAACTCGGTTCGATGAAGCTCAACCAGTCAATGTACGTCCCAAGAACACCTTCAAACAAGATACTTGACTAAACTTCATAAATACCGTGCATGCTCTACAACAAGCAGCAACAGGGTGGACTTCAGTGTTATTAGCGTAGTAACTGATGGTACGCATCCTATTTCCAGTGAGATCAACGAACAAGAGGAATGCTCAAAGGAAAAAGAAAGGAACTGGCACAAATCTAATTTACCTTTCTCCGACAATAAAATAAACATATGGAGCGAGTGAGGGAGAAGGATACATATTGCAAGGCGTTTCTTCTTGCTGACCAAATAATATGCCAAAGTGGGCAAATGGTGCTTATACAGGTGGAACAGAGAAGGGCGAAAGAACAAGGTAATGTGATACTGTAACCTAAAAATGTCTTCCTTCAACTCCCTCCTATCTCTGTCTACTTGAGAATAGTCTTTAAAAATGAAGTAGAGTGGTGGGAGCCGGCTGAATGAGGAAGCAACATATGACGCTGCATGAGGACACTGAAGGATAACGGTACTCCCTCCACACACACACACACACCACCTCTTCGTGTGCTGAAATTGGAGCGACGAAGGCTTTGAGGAAGCTGAGGGGTGGTGGGACAGCGATGCGTTTCCTTTGTCATCCGGAGCTGTGTGAAAAAATAAGTATTCAAAATAAAGCGCAGAGCGCTCGAGAAGGCTTTTGGTGTACGATAAATGTTGACTCGCAATGTTTCACCGGTCACTG
>CACRXP010001267.1:80398-98186 GCA_902702965.1 Spirometra erinaceieuropaei
CTGCAGGTACATTTGTTAGCGACTCCAGCCGCTCCTTCATCGAGAGTACGGTGGAGTTTATTGGAAAGGTCAGATCGTACCGATGTCGATTATGTACAACAGTCAGAGAGACGCACTCATCGGAGGAGGACGATGAGGCTTTCGTGGCGGCGCCCTCAGTTTCAGGGATGTTTTCTTGATCCTCAGTTTCTGCCATCTTATTCTAAAATAAGAAACGCTAACTTTACAAAACTGTTGAAACCCAAAATGCTACTAATCACTGTTTTGGTCAAGCATGAGTTATGTACCTAAAGCAAAGTCCGTGAAGGAGGACGAAAACTTATCGGAGCCAGTGGAACTGCACACTGAACTTAAGAAAACCGAAGACCTCATCATCCGCCAATCTTGCCTTGGTCGCTACTAACTGCTAAGAAGTCAATAAGACTGAGACAGCCGTGTCCGAAAGAGACTATGAAGCAAGTGTAAACATTGTAAAAAATAACCAGTGTAAGCCGAAAAACACGTAAAGGGTCCGCCTTGTTGCACACAGACTGCAGGAAGCAGCTTCGCAGAAGCGTTTACAGAAAGGTCGGTCATTAAGTACTATCAATAGGTCGTTTTCCGGACCAGTTTCCCAATGTGATCGAGTCGTATAAACAGTTGTCCCTTAGTTTAAACGGTAGAGACCATAAAAAACGCATGAGGACCTCTGTCGTTGCTACCCCATGGCCACTTTTTTGACAAAACAAAACTCTATAGGACACAACTATGAACAGACACTTTAGACGGTCAGTGGCGAACAGCCCTCACCGAATATTACCAGGACACCGCTTAAAAACCGAGACCGGCTGGATCAGGCGTGATGAAAGCCGTATCAATTACTATCACTAAACGCCAGTAAAATAAGAGTCCAACGAACATCAATTGAGTTCGTCTCAGCCGCACTGTTACGTACAATTCCGAAGTTGGCCGTAAGACTAGACATAACTGATCCAGTCACCCCAGGCCACCGATGAACATCGTTCCCCAGTGAACTGACTATGGCGAAAACAACGGGAGTCACTAGATGATAAGCATGGGCGAGCCGTTAGATTGCCGTCCTTTGACTTCACAGGATAAAGAACTAAAACAGAATCATTAGCAACGGGAAAAAGAATAAGCTACAGCTTGGCCCGGTCTGTAAATCGAACTTTGGTCTCCCACAACTCCGAGCTGGAAAACAAAAGACGGCGGGAATCTGGACCTGTGCAGGTGAGGTTTCATCTTGTTTGCACAACAGGAGATAGGACAATCTATAGTGATGCCAACTGCTATAGACTGCAGAGAAAATCACAGAGACACCCAAATACAATTTATTTGGAAAGAGTGGGAGCGAAAAATGCTCACACACTAGCTTAATTGGTAGATCGAGCCTTGTATGTTCAAGTTCAAGAGGTCTGAATGAGAAGACATAGCAGTCGGCGGAGAAATAGCGTCAAATGCACGGGAAACCCGACTTTGACGTTACACGAACAGAGTAGAATAGCCCGCCCGTTTGGACCCTAGTGATTCTTGAGATTTAAAAAAAAGTCAGTGCCGTGACTACTTCAATGCTCCGGCAAGGTGCCCGACAGTTCGACCAGGCAAGTTCAGCAATGGCCCTAGGTCGCAGTGGTGACCTGCGCATGAAGTTGTTTACATAAAAACAGACTTCAGCGGAATTTATCTCATGCCCTCCTACAATATTCGTTATTTTCCACTGGTGAGACAAAGTCACGGGACAGTAGATGGTCGTCGAAGTAAGGGCCGAAATGCTAATGGTCGAACCTGTCCGAGAAGAGTCTTGAATCCCACGTAGGCGAATGCCATTGAGGCTAAGATGAGGAATCATCGTAGTCCGACCCTCATACCAAATAAGGACCGAGTTAGCCCGCCGGTTGACAACCTTTCAAGGCATTACCGTTAGCGCATCGTGATAGATTCAAAGCCTGCTTGACCGTTTATAGCGAGGAAGCCATGCGCTTGATCCGGGTTGTAATGATCTTATCTTCCCTATTCCAAACACCAGTATCTCGTTCGGATCAAGCCTACTGGGTATGAGATCTGGCTCAGTGGTCGACAAGGCCTGAAGCCCACATCCAGCACGTTCCACACACGTGTCCGAAGCATAAAGGAGCAGAAAGTACCATAAAGACCACATCATAAAGGAGCCTTAGGGACGGTCTCGCATCCTCTTTCCCATTCATTCTGGCCGCTCCGGCCAAACCGATACGTAACTGGAATGTGCGAGCACCGTGAAGAAAAGCTGAAGTAGTCCACACAGCTGGCGGCCGCATTATATGTCCAGGAGGCATCTACACCGGGGGAATGGTATCCTACAAGGATTATACCTGCCCCAAAAGTGCGTACGGTATAAAACTGGCAACAGAGTCTGATGTTAATGAGGTTCGTTTGCGAAGTTCGACTTCTCCGAGCTGACAGTCTCATACTTGGAACAACTGTGATCGTGCCTGATCTGGCGAGCTTCGATGATGTCGCGTTCCACACCTCTCCACGCGTGACCACCCGTAGCAGCCAATTTAGACAGATCGGTCCATTCTTTCCTCCAGCAACACAGACCGAATATCAAAGGTCCAAGAACCACTTCCATGCCTCAACCAACTGCCTCAAGCTAGGCTTTGAGTTGGCCTCCTCTTCGACGACTCCAGGTGGGCGGCGGCACCGGATCGAGAACGTTAACACTGACCTCATAGGGCGGACAACGAAGAACACACCTAACCCACCTCAGTCATTTTTCTTGGACGACCTGGGATATCCTTGCGATATTGTCGCAGCGAGTGCAGACTACCTCATTCGCGACGAGATCGGTGTACCTCATTCGAAGAATGCTCTTCAAACACCAGTGGCCAAACACCTCCAGTTTTCCCCTATCTTCCGCGTGCACAGTCCTGCACCCACAATCGTAGAGGTGGACTGACCAGATAGATGCCTGATACACACTGATCCTTACGGTGATGGAGATGTCACGTTGGGTCTATACACTGTCTCCAGTTATTGTGAAAGCAGGATTAATTTGGGAGAAAATGTTGTTTCTACTATGCCCATCCGGCAGCGGCCTCGCCTGGAGGGATTTTAAACTGCCTACCTCTTCAGGTTGACAGTCACTAATCCCCCGGAGTGTTTTTTTCCTGGTCAGGGATACGGCTTCAGCGTTTTTTGGAAACAGCGACTTCACTCACCCTAAACACCACAGGCTGTGTATAAATCAACAAGGCTTTAGGCTTGTCAGACGATGTCGTCAGGATAGTCGAGATCAGTCCACCAGCGCCCGGATGCAAACGCAACATCGTTAATACTGCGTGGGACTCCTCCGGGAATCCAGTCAATGACAAAGTTGAACAGGAGGAACGACGACATAATACAATCTGGTCGAAGGCCGGATTTGATATCGTACGGTTGGGACAGATTACTAGGGACCAGGACCCGCACAGTAGTAGACCGATAGTAGGCCTTAATCATGACAATGAGTTTGGCCGGCATACCATCTACTTCCATTATCTGCCACAATGGCCGGAATCAAACGCAGCGGCGAAGTCAACACAGCTAACGACGGCCGTGGCTTGCCGGTAACCATGGTAGAATTCAATAAAGCACAGCAGTGTGAACATCTGGTCTGCGCATCCGCGCCCAGCTCGGAATCCGACTTGTTTGGGCCTCATCCTGCAGTCACACACACGATGGAATCGCCTGAGAAGGACAACAGCGAAGACCTTCACATCAGCTTCGATTAGGCTAATGCCACGGTAGTTCTCGCGCTTCGTCTTGTCTCCCTTCCTGAAGACAGGCACAAGGATGCCCAAGGACCAGCCGTCAAAAACGACCTCATCTACCCACGCTTAGCCAATAATATCATCGAGCCAGGGTGCCAGAGTGTTGACACAAGACTTGTAGATTTTGGTGGGAATACCATCCCCCCTGGGAACCTCGCTGTTGCACGGCCTTTGTATCACATCAGCGACTTTCTCAGAAATGGACAACTGGACCTAGCATATTCTGGAGGGGGATAAAACTCCGCTGCATGGGGAGGGCGAGGGTGTGGTGGGCTGGTCATGGAAGTTGAGAAGCTGTTCGAAATGCTCACATCAGCAATTGACCTTGGCCGAGTTCTCAGCAATAAAGCCTCAATTCATATCGCGGACGGTCACTAAGAGTCTAGGTCGGTGGGTTAGTCGAAGAATTTTCTCAGTCGTACCATAAACTAATCACTTCAATGGTGACTATTGGCTACCACCCTTTGTCGTCGGCTCAGATCGTAAAGGGCAACCGGATTTCTGGGCTCAGAGCCTCGGTGGTGCTGGATTGTCGAAGCTTTGCAATATCAAGATGTCGTCTACGTGGAAATTTGGGTGCAGATGAGAGATGAACTTAAAGGCGTGTGCAAACGAGAACATGGTCCCACCCATGGGGTTTACCAGTTCCGGCACCACGCATTGATCTACTATCATGAATCCAGCTGAGTAACCTTGAACCAGCCCGAATGTAAGCGATCTGACTGTCCGTATGACCGTAGCTTTACTAGCAAATCAGCAAATGTTAGCTGTGATGCTGGAGGCCCGTGTTGGTGACAAGTAGTATATCCTGATCAACTTGCTTATTTCGCAGCTAACCTCCACCGAAAGCCGTTCTACTCTTCGCCACATGTGGACGCAGCAAGTAGCCAGCAACTAGGCTGTTGGGTAACCTGCCTTCCCGGATTGCCGTCTGGCCCTGACTGCCACCATTTGGGTGGCTTTAGAAATGGTTGGTACAATTTTTGCTGCTGTCTGCTATGTCTGCCTGTCTTATACGAGTGTTTGCCAGGTCTCTTCGATTGAGGATGTCCCTACGATGCTCTCTTAACGTCATTCCAGCTCCCCTCTCCTGCGAGAGCCTACGCAATAGTCACTGCGACGGGCACTCACCAGTCATATTTGTAAAGTGGACCTGTTTTAACAGGATAAAGATCCTTAGCACGTCAGCGAACCCCAGGGATCCGTTTTCGTCTTTTCACTCTTAATATCCCTTATAGACCGTGTAGGTGGAGGTTGTTCAAGTTTCTGTTTGGATTCGGTATCTTATTCAGGCCTCCCAACGATAGAGGAACGTTGTCAGGATGAAAAAAATTGTACATTTAGAGTTTCGTGTTGAGGGGGATTAAACGACAATTGCTGACTGGGTGTCATTGCCTTGAAAACATCTTACTGGCCTCCAAGCTCTGGGGTGCAGTCATTTGTCGAATTTGATGGTCCCTCTCAGGTAAGAGGATGGGTTCACCACTGCGAGGCGAGTGCCACTCACGGTTACCATGGGTTCAGCGAATTCGACAGTACATATCAATGCGTGCATACTAGCCGTCTTTCAGGTGTCGATAGTTAATCCAAAGTCGGGGCATTCGGTGACGATAAAACCCATTTTGTTGCATACCTGATTCAATCGTGGTAGTCACTGCATAGTCATAGGCGAAGAGATTAATGCATCCTGGCCATAAACATCCTTATGACAGCCTATACAAGACTTGTATATCCTAGGTTACGCACTGAACTGCATAAGCAGGGGTCGTTTCTTATCTTATTCTCAGATGCCCTGTTTGCCAAAAATGAGGACGAGTTTTTCCAATAGCATAACAGGTAACTAACCGACGCATCCAAAACGTGCAAAGGTTGGCTGAAAAAAAAGAAGTTTGAACATTCATCTAGCATTGGCGTCCAAAAGGCATCGTATAAGACGCAGCAATTACATTGCTGCAAAGATCCTTGTCATTGTCATCTTCAAGTTTCAGGGTGTGCGTACTTCAAGGACAAAGTCAATTAAATCGGGTTCCGAAATGGACGTAGACACACCGATCAAGTATCCACACTGTGGCACATTCTTAAATTCAATAGCGGCTAACGGCAATCGATTAGCGCTTATCTTGCCGACTGCCCTGCGTTCGATTCTGTTCATTGCGAGTTCCATGACAAATAACGAAGCAAAAGGATGGGCCGGCAAAAATCACCTCCGCAAGGAGGACTCGCTATCATCTCATCACCGTTCAAGTCCTTTTCCCCTAATAATCCTTCTCAGAAGGGTTCTGCATGGTTTTGATGATGTTTCACTTGTAACCGAGCGCCGACTGACTAATCATGGCTAAGCTGGCGATAGCATCATGCTAGCATCAAGTGTTGGTGACCTACAATGTGATGTCGGATGTGAATAAAGTTTATAAGTCGGTCGATTTATCCATAAACCTTGGGAAAAACGAAGCGCGAGCTGCACTCCTGAACAGAAGAACGCGCCCTCCTGGTACGTCCCTCAATATCTGCCCCATGAGTTTAATATTGTTGCCCACCTGGGAGGCGTTGAAGAGGTCAATCGAAAACTTGCCATGACACAGTCAATCGAGACGTTCGGGTGGTTCTTAAACCTTTGGTGATCGGTCTTTGTTGCTGAGGGGATTGTGCGCAACCATTTAAATCCGCTGCCACAGAACGTCACGCTGAGATATACAATCCGCGACGTCATGTGACTGGCCTAATCATACACGATCACAGTCATGCAAGGTACTGGCATAAAGTACAAAAACGAGTCCCGGGCCCAACTGTTAAACAGGTGGCGTCCAAACAGTCACTAGTCCTTGCAGCCCGTTTATAACGGGGTGTCACCTTAAGGCGACCACCAGGTCGAATATAAGCACGCGCAGTTTCGAATGCACAGCAGATCGATCACGACGTGGCCTGCCAATAAAAAACAAACAGCACGAGTCGGGCAAACAGGTGGGTGCAAACATGCAAAACTGCGCGGAACTATCAGGACGGAACACGCCAATAATCAGTCTAGTTATCAAGGAGGGCAAAACTCGATCTGTAACACGGCTTGCACATTCATAAGTAGATGGCAATATTCAGTCGCTTCCTTTTGCAGGCTGTTCCATAGATCTGAGTCATACTGAGAAGAATGGGATTTACTAGGATGCAATGCCGATTGATTTTATTGCCTTCTACCGCAACCGATCTTAACTCAACCGTTTCTACAGTATGAAAGCACCTGTCCTCCACAACGGCAAGTTTGTTGAGATCAAGTGAAGAAATTCTGGTCGCGTAGTCGTTGTGGACGCAGGGTCCAAGGCCTACAATAAACGGTAAGTCCTCTCATTTGTGTTAACCTTTGGTGACGTTCTATATGCATTTCCTGGCATTATATTCAGTTGATAGATCATGTTGGATAGTATTACGTAATACTATACCCTGTATAGTATACCCTGTACTAGTACTAATTGAAAAGGACACAACAGGTTTATTTCGCGCGGAAAAAAGTGGCCACAAGTCTAATACTAAGAAGTGCATGTATTTTGCTATTGGATTACGGGAAGATATCCGAGACAGAAAATATATGTTTACAAATACAGTATGCATCATTTGAGCACATTGCAGAGGTTGTATTGGGAGAGAAGAGACGATATGCATGATTACTTACTCGTGTTAGTCTGGATTGATAACCACAATTGCCTGAAGAATGGTGACACAAATGCCACTTGGGAAAATTAAGACACCCCAACGACCGGTGCGAGTAACAGGTTAACAAGCTCTATTTCGGATTTTCCGCTCGAATTTTGATCTAGTAAATCGAGATTATTAATTCTAACTACTTATCCATGCGTTTCCTTATGTAACATTGTGGGTCTGACTATAATCTGTCTTATAATACTTTTATTGACTCTTTCACGGGCTGTCTGATTTAGTTTTCGCCGATCTGCAGAAATAAGGGTGTTGAACGCTCCTTCAACGGTCTGGCCATGGGTCCCACCAGGATGCTGTTCAGTGGGTTGTTAGTATCTTCACATACAAAAAACTTGGCTGATTAAAAGTTTCTTTGTTTGTTTTCCCCATCCAGTTTTCAGGTGGCTATTGGTCGGAGTTTCGGTATCCGTAGCTGAACCAGACAGACTACAGTGAACAAATTGTCAAAAAGAGCATCCTTCTGGCTTCTAAAAACACAGTCAGCGCGTTAATGCCAAAGAAAAAGTAACGAGGAACCCGAGGATCGATTTAAATAGGCGAGAATTTTGTGTTAGGACAGATCTTCTCAACGGTGTTTTGTTAACGCTGCCCTGCCAGCACTTGGCCCCCTCTTGAAACGGGGCCAAGAAGGGGCTATGAGGGGGCCAGCCCCCTCGAAGTTTTCTCATCGGTAATGCAGCATTAACAGGCATTACTCCGTGAATAAGCGTGCATTTTTCGGTTTAAATATATTTTTTTAATAGCAAAAAGTGCTTTTGGACCTCGGTAGTTGTGCTTTTTACATATCTGGGCAATCCTGATATAAAGCTGTTAATTGTTTAAGTGTGTCACTTTGCGGCACTTATCTCTCACGTGAGCTGCGTTCCTCTCGTCGTGAGTTCTAATACTGTCTACTGTGGTATACGTGCATACGTTACTGTGGTATGTTACGAACTGTGCTTTTGCTGGCTTTTATGATATTTTGTTACTTTTGACCTGTAAATTTGTATTATCATTGAATAATTGCCTGTTGATTTAAGCGATATCAATGAGATATCCGTTCTAGCAGAGTCATCTGAAAAGCTGCACTTTGGGCCTTTGTTTATCATTTTTGTCATTGACATTAAGTAGAAATGAAGCGTAAATATTTTGGAATCAACCGGAGTACTGTCTATAAGCGAATCCAGTGCCTAAAGAGGGCCTACTATGCCGCAACGGAGGCTGCCCAACCGGTTAATGTTCCATCGGCGTCTACTTTGCCAAGCGACTTTCCTGAATTAGAAATGCCAGAATTAACGGCTGAGGGTTACACTGGTAGGTTTTTCCATCGATGTAGAATATTAGTGGGTGTAGATTTTGCAGGCAGTGAAGAGCATGTGACGGAAAAGGAGGGGGGCCATGAGGGGGCCAGAGGGGGCTGGTGCTGGCAGGGTGTTGAATGGCATTTGCCCAACAATATCCTGCCAATGTACTCTGCCAGAAAATGCAACTTATAGTAAGTTTAAACAATTGGCACCACATAGAGCTGTTAGATCAAGCATGAATACAGTCCTAGCAGGTACTTATGAGCAATACACTGGCGGTCCCCACCAAAAACATAGGCTGATTTGGTGGATAATAATGCTTCGCCTCATCCTGGGCACACGGCTCTCAAATTTGGTCCCAAGAAACTGTACTGAACAGGGTGACCATAACGCGGTACCTCTCTTTGTCTGACGGAATAAACAAAGTGGAGGTCGGGGTGTGCGTGTATTTCCATACCCAGTAATCCCTGGAAGAATTTTCTTCCTCCCCTCACCCATCGCTGCATAGACACTTCTTCCGTAGATGCAGGCGTGCAATCCCGTAGGCGATCCCTGTCATGTTACTGCATCATCCAGCTGAAACAAAATTGTGGGCCACAGTAGAATTCGGCAGCTCCGTGCAGGGGGAACTGTCTACTCCTTTGTGGTGGAGGAATAAGAAATAATAAGACTAAATAATGCTGACAGTCGATAAACTGAGAAAATGAGAGAATTCTGAGAACATGACAGATCCCACTATCGAAAATATTGTGTTTCGAGAAGAAGCGATTTTGGAAGAACTGAAAAGCTTGAAGGAATGTAAATCGCCCAGTCCGGACGAGATCACAGCAAAGCTGCTCTTTGACCTTGCCGAAGAGCTGGCCAAGCCACTATCCTTTCTGTGTCAGAAATCGTTTGATGCTGGAATTCTTCCCACAGACTGGAAGACGGCCCACATTACACCCCTTTACAAAAGCGGTAGTCGTGCTCTGGCGACAAACTACAGACCCGTCAGTCTGACATCAATCTGCTGCAAAGTGATGGAGAAAACCATCAAAAAGGAGTTGATGGCTTACTTGGAAACCCACAACCTCTTGTCTAATGCACAATATGGTTTCCGTAGGGGAAGATCATGTGTTGAGAACTTGCTATACACAATGCAAAATTGGACACGAGCACTGGACGCAAAACACACCGTGCATGTTGCATATATTGATTTCCGGAAGGCGTTTGACAGTGTTCCGCACCAGCGTCTCCTACACAAGTTGAGAATTATGGGCATCGGTGGCAAACTTCTCAAATGGATCGAAAATTTCCTTGTCGGCCGCTCCCAAATTGTCTGCGTAGAACAACAGCAATCAAGGTGCACATTCATAGAGAGTGGGGTCCCACAAGGCTCGGTGCTCGGACCAACCCTCTTTCTCTTGTTCATCAATGATTGTGTAGATGGGTTGGACTGTGATTGCGCCATGTTTGCAGACGACATAAAAATCTGGAAAGTCATCCAGAATGCTGCCGATGAAACCAACTTTCAAGAAAATCTTTGTCGGTTGGACGAGTGGTCCCGCAGATGGCTCTTGTCCTTCAATTTGAACAAATGCATCATTCTGCGCCTCGGAAATCAGACCCCTAGTACGCGGCAATACCACCTGAACGGAATGCCACTCCGAGAAGCAGAAACTCAGAAAGATCTCGGAGTTTGGGTTGCAGACAGCCTAAAGCCTTCTACACAATGCTGTAAGGCGGCCAAGGCTGCAACCTCAATGCTATATGCCATCAAGCGGGCATTCGTAGTTTTCGCTAAAGACTGCTTCACAAAAGTCTTCGGCACGTTTATAAGGCCCCATCTCGAATATGCAATTCAGGCCTGGAGACTGTGGTGGCATCAGGATTACGATCTGCTCGAAAGGGTGCAGAGGCGAGCAACAAAATTAATAAGAGGTCAAAGTGCACTGCCATACGAGATCCGCTTAACTAACCTTAATCTCTATCCTCTGAGTTATAGGCAGTTGCGCGGAGACATGATACAAACTTTCCGTATCGTGCGCGGCTTGGATTGTGCCCTTCGGCGCGATGACTTTTTCCAACTCGCCACTACAACTCACCTCCGTGGACATCCCTTCAAGCTACGTGTGCCACAGGGTAGACGGAATGTGAGAAAATATTTCTTCTCCAACCGTGTCGTGGAACCGTGGAATAACCTGCCCGAGACGGTTGTTATGTCTCAATCTGTGGAGGCATTTAAATGTCGCCTTGACAGATATATGCTGCAGCAACAAGCGGACTATGTGACTTTTTAGCCATGTAACTAGTGGCATATGTGAATCAATGTATGCATTCACTTAATGCTGTAATTTCTTCACATTTTTGCTGGCTTATCGATTTTTTTTGTACAAATAGGGAGTTCAAAGGCGTAAGCCTATTTCCTTCAAATACACTGACTGACTGAAACTTGTCACATCTTGGGGATGCAAAATATGCGATTGAAGGACAGTGCGAAACGAATACTATCGTAACCCTCCCCGTGCCTCCTACCTGCTGCCTCTCAACTTCTCGAGTGGATGATGTCTTATGTGACGCACAGTGTGCGGTCTCGGAAGAATGCACGGTGATAAATTGAGTGAAACCGAGATCCGCACGCGCTATAAAACTCTTCATCCTGATTTTAATCTTCGTGCTGACAAAACCTACTTCAAAAAGCGACCGGAAATTAGCATCAACTATCTAGCCGGTAGACAACTGCACGAACTCTGACGTGCGAAAGCCTCTACGAAACCACACAATTTCGGTGTCTAAGACCTCTTGTCCGCGAATAGTTGCACGCTGAAAAATTCTTGCAAATAAATAGCGTGGCTAGGCTGACGTGAACGCTGTAAGCCTCCTCTGTTTCGCTGATCGTCGACACTCTGCAGACTTCCACTCTGGCCACCGCGATTTCGAGCCCAACTCCCCAGTCGTTGATTGCTGCGGATCCTGATGTCAACTCCTCATTGCGACCCCAAGTGGTCCGCTGGTCTGACTCCTCTGCTTTCGCCATTTGCTAGTAGTTTGGTCGGTCAGCAAAAAGGCCTAAGTGTCGCACTCTTCCCTCTACGCACTGATGTCCCACCCTCAGCTGGACTCTAAGCGGACTGTGTCCGATCGCGTCTGGGTTCCTCTGTCTTGCCACTCCGGGGTGGATAATCTATTTCGGGTTACGAAGCCCTGCCTTGACGATTAACGTTTTGAATCCCTTATAAAATTCCATATGCAGGCCAGTCCCGTCCGACCCGCATATTTAACCTTTCATGAGGGGCAGTTTTTTCCCCTTAAAAACTAACCAATCCATATGCCCTCTGTCTTTTTCAAAAGGAGTTTTTTCACTGCTCGCTGACCGTTTTTAACATCGGACTGTTTATTCTAGAACCGTGAACCGAATAATATACAGAATCTGGCTGCTTGTTTCAACAGTTGCCTGGAAAATTGTGTTAACTTGCCATGACAGGACACTCAAGGGTCTTTTGATAAAATTAATTATTAATTAATTACAAGACGACGAATTAGCTCGCGAATAACGGAGCATAAACAGGCAGTCCGGAGAGACAACCCGTTGTCTCAGGTCGCCACTCATACCCTGGAGGAAGGCCACGAATTCAGCTTCGCGAGCGCGCGGATAGTATCGCGGGTCAGCAATAAGACAGGACGAGAACTGTTAGAGGCCTGGGTGACTGACACCAACTCTATCGACAGGCACGTTGACATACTCCCCTGCTATCACGCGCTCCGTTCCAGCGGCCAAGAGGCGAGACCCAATTTTCTACCAAGGGTGCACGCAGTCACGCCACCGTCAGACGGCGTGGGACTCAACTTATCGCGAATACCACCCTCTGCACTCATATCTTTCCCCCTTTTCTACGTGGCTTGACTACAAAAACCGCTCATTTTATGTCGCATTCTCACAGTCTCGGACGATGGTCTCCTGTAAGAGACCGAAAGCTCAGACTAATACACCTACTGTCCCAGAGGTCGCGTGTTCATCTTCTTTACAGTATGAACTTCAGTAGGGTCAGGTTTAGTCGCCTTACTTACCTTTCCTGTAGCGACTTAAGTCTTAGTGTCAGCAACAGTTTCTGCGTTAGTGACAGTTGCAGTAGTATTTCCCATAGTATGTTTACCGGCAGTCGTACTAAAAGTCGCTTGGCTTTGTGTTAATGAATACAGTAGTTGTAGCGGCACTACTTTTAGTACTGACAGTTGCCGTATGCAGTACTGATAGCGGCATTTATCCGAGCAGTCTTACTGATACGTCATCGTGCGACAACTGCCCTCTCTGTCGCAGGACATCAACGACCGTCTGATAAGCCTCCGTCTGCCTCTCCGTAGAGGCAAATTCACCACCATTATCAGCGTGTACGCTCTCCCGATAACTGGCCCAGATGCCGCAGTGATGAATTCTACGAAGATCCAAGGTAAGCGACCCCCAGGTAAACTGAATATTGCCTTGTTGTCTTTGCCTGCTCATCACGTCCATTTCAGCAACCAACTAGCTCAAAGGATAGAAAACCTCCCTGTTGCTTCCTCCACCGCTGGCGAGAACGCCTCCGTGGAGAACCGATGGTGTCAACTGCGGGACACATTGCAATAGACGGTGCTGGCCGTCCTCCGTCGTGCAGACCGCCAACACCAAAGCTGATGTGAAGGCAACGACGACGCCATCAGTAAACTGCTCGCTGAGAAGAACCGCCTGCACAAAGCCTACGTCGACCGCCCCACCGAGGACAACTGGGCTGCCTTCTACCGTAGTCGTCGCCTCGTTCAACAGCCACTGCGTGAGATGCAGGACGACTGGACGGCTCGCAAGGCCGAGGAGATCCAAGGGTACGCGGACCGCAACGAATGTAAGAACTCAGCGATCAAAGCCGTCTGCGGTCCGCCAACTAAAGCAACTGCTCCTCTGCTCAGCGCCGACGGCAGTACCCCACCCACCGAGAAGATACGTGTTCTACAGCAATTGGCCGAGAACTTCAGAGGCGCCCTCAACCACCCTTTCACCATCTCCGACGCCGCCATCGCCCGTCTGCCTCAAGTGAAGACCTACTCTGACCTCGACCTCCCGTCTTATCTCCACAAAACCATAAAGGCCATGCAGCCGCCCTCCAGCCGGAAAGCGCCCGGATCGGACGCGATGCCTGCTGAGGTCTACAGACCCGGCGGCCCCCGAATCACCTGACTGCACTTTTCCAGGAGATGTGGCGTCAAGGAGAAGTCCCGCAGGATTTCAAAGACGCCACAATCGTTCATATATACAAGCGGAAAGGCAACCGCCAGCTGTGCGACAATCACCGAGGCATCTCTTTGTTGGATATTGGCGGGAAAATCTTTGCTCGTATCCTCCTCAACAGCCTGAATAATCACCTAGAGCAGGGTCGTCTGCCGGAAACCCAGTGCGGCTTCCGACGTCATCGCGGTACCACGGACACGATCTTCGCCGATCGTCGACTTCAGGAGAAGTGTCAGGAAATGCCGGCCCACCTGTACTCTAGCTTCCTGGATCTGACGAAAGCCTCCGACACCGTGAATCTTGGTGGACTTTGGAAAATCATGCAGAAATTCGACTGTCTCGAACGATTCACTCAGATGGTGCGTCAGCTCCACGACGGCATGATGGCGCGAATTACAGACAACGGGGCTGTCGCAGAGGCATTCGCAGTGACCAACGGAGTGAGGTAAGAAGGACGGCCACTTCCTAAATAAACGGTGGATGCACTTCCAATCGCGCGTATCCACAACCACCGTTCACGAACTTCTCTTCGTCCACGACTGCGCCTTCAACATCACCTCGGAAGAGGACATGCAAAGAGGCATGGGCCTCTTCTCCGCCGCCTACGAGAACTTCTGTCTGGTCATCAACACGGAGAAGACGGTGGTCGTGCACCAACCACCACCGGATACGGCCCCTCCGCACAATGTGCCGCAGATCAGTGTGAACGAACCCAACTGCAAGTGGTGGACAACTTCCCGTTTCTGGGCAGTACCCTTTCCCGCAGCACGAAAATCGATGACGAGGTTGACATATATAACCCCGATATAATTTGCATCCCAGAAACATGGGCAAATGAACCTATATCGAATGCCTCGCTATATATTCCAAATTATAACTTCTATCGACAGGACCGTGTTAGTAAACGAGGCGGAGGTTGTCTTATCTACATCAAAATTAACATTGAACAAAGTGATATTGATGTCCCAACCGAAAGCTTTGCTGGAGAAGCCCGTTGGGTCATAATAAAGTCCCATATCCAGCAAAACATACTATTCGGAGGCCTCTACTCAACTCCAGAATGTAGTAATGATGAAACCAAACCCCAACCACTTAGTAAACAACATAGCTAACATTAAAACTGAAGATAAGGTAATCGCAGGCGACCTAAACCGCCCAGAAATAAACTCGATCGAATTATCGGCATCTACCAGGCACGAGGAATTGTTATAGAATAGAATAGGTTTATTGTAGCGCCCCTTGGGCACTGTCAGTCCCCTTTGAACTCAGGAAAAAAAAAACCTAAAACCAACTCGTCAATTTCAACTGCACTTTGACTTCATTTGCTTCGGGTGTCTGGCTAGCCAAAAGAGCGCGAATTGAGAGTTTGTTTTAAGTTAAAAAAACCTCAGTTCTAAGGGAAAATGATAACAGAATTTTCAAAAAATAACGATATGTACAATATAAAAATTGTAGTTTGCAGTTCGGTAATTTTCGGGGGCATGAATAATATGTCCTAATGGCGATTGAAGAACTTTGATATCGGCCTGACCTTGAAATTATTTTCCTGTTGGTTAAATTTCGGTGTGCTCTAGTTGCTGGTTGTCAGTCTATCTGGCCAGCCGTAAGGGGACGGTCGCACAGTTCCTACGTGTTTTTCAGGAGGCTTACCATCGTTGTCTGGACTAAGAGCTGGAAAAGATGAATATATATCAGGAGCAAGAAGCATTCAACGGTAAGTCACAATCAAAACTGTCAAAATACTATTGAATCATGTATCATATTGTTCTTGTTAATGTGAAATTATAGGAGTAGTGGTCGACTGTTTACTATGACCTAATATAGCTCTATATATATTTAATATGGCCTTAATATAGACATACACAAGACTAATATGCAGGGTTTTATCGAAGGGTATATTTTTATTAACTTTATAAGGGATATTTAGTGTCAGGTGACATAGCTGATGAAAACGAGAAAGGGAGGAAAAATAAGAATATCATTATCTGTTCTATGTTTATCAATGATGCTATCTTTTATAAATTTGATTATTTTTAGTGCTATGTTCCGGTATTTTTCAATCGGCTGGCATCATCAGAGCCCTTTTGGACCAAATTCAATATCAAAGAATTGACTTGAAAAATGCCCTATCTTATTCAAAAATAAATGTGTATTGTTATTTGAAAGGAGTTTCTTAGTTTAGTTATCTCCAGTTATCTTTAATAACTGGACACAAATAGTAGAGAAATCCACCCGAGGAAACAATATACTAGACGTTATTTTCACAACGATATCTAGCCCCTCTATATGCACTAGGACTGCGTAACCTTTAAAAGTGACCACAAACCCATAAAATCAACAATCCCCTTAAATGCAAAACTAGCACCCCATTTTAGTAACATCCGCCTAAACCCAAAAACTTGGCAAAGACTCCATGAATAACTATATTAGGTTATTGGACTGGAGCCCATATCTTCTAACAACAACCCCTATGGAATCACTTAAGCTATTGTACTCTGCCCTATTTCTAATTCGAGATACCTTGATAGACGAAAGGCTCCCGTACAGGAAATCACTAATCCCACACTTCCTTTCAACGTCACTAAAAAACAGCTACACAACACCTCGTTAAGTTATTTATCCATACTTCGACGAATTAGGGATATTCATGACCTAGTTACGAAAATAGAAACACGAAAGACCATAGCAACAGAACATCAGACATTAGAATCCCCTGAACAAACAGCTCAGATGTTTCAGAAACAAATGAGCAATCATCGACAGTCAGGACCACGAAATGATGAATCAGGACAAGTTATGATAAATGACAACCGAATAGCAAACTCATTCAACAAATACTTCTCAACTAACTATATAGTCGAGGAGGGAGCGACACCCCAACTTACCGAAATGACAAAACGCATCCTTAGTGACATCCGTTTTAGTGGAGAAACCGTTAAAGTAGCCATCAAACAATTATCCAACGCCAACTCCTAAGGGACGGACAAAATCCCACCATGTATTCTGAAGCATATGACATATGCTTCAATACTCCTATCTAAGTTATTCACCCTACTCCAGTCAAATGCAATTTTTCCGGACATGTGGAAATACTCGACCATTGCACCTATCTTTAAAAGCGGCAACCGATCTCATACCCAAAACTATCGTGGTGTTCACCGAACACCGGCTATAGCTAAAATCCTCGAGAAAATAATCTACGACCAATTGCTAAACCATCTCATAAACGTCAACCTCATTCCCCTCTCAACATACATTTTTTACCTTAGAAGTCATGCCAGTTCTGCTATCTTACTTTTTTAGAATTCGTTTCCAGCAATAGAGATTATGCAAACACAGAGGCTTCAATAAACTTCGATCTAAAAAAGGCCTTTGACAAAGTCTCCCATAAAAGACTATTGATAAAGTTAAGAAGTCATGGAATCAGGCCACCCGTTCTCGATTTTCTTAAATCTTACCTTCAAAACCGATAGCAAGTGGTGCAAATTCGTAACGTAGTCTGAGAACTATCCCCTATTACCAGTGGAGTACTTCAAGGCACTATCCTAGGTCCCCTTTTATTTCTCCTATGCATTCACGACTTATCGTCCATATCACTATCAGCTGAGACGTTTTTGTATGCGGAAGACCTGAAAATTGCATATGCATATAACAGTAATACAGTAGTCAACATTCACAGAGCAGCCGAAGCCGATCTCAGAAAACTCGGTGAATGGAGTAGTCAATGGCGGATGCCCTTTTCACCTGAAAAATGCCATCTCCTGATATTTGGC